>MU185909.1:79115-101428 GCA_016904865.1 Pissodes strobi
AATCCTGTTTGGATTTGATAGACTGTTATGCCGCCAGCTCGAAAAAGAATGAGGTGGTATCCCAAGAACTTGAGATGTACTCGATGTCCTCAATCATTAAGTGGACGAAAAATGTTGTGTTCATTTTGTTTAAATCACGTCGGCAATTGTACAAATATGTTCTGTGGTAGATGATATATGAAATATATGAAGTATAAAGATACTGTATTCAAGAAGACGGAAAATGAGGAGGAGGATAAGTAATAAGAATAAACCACAAAGAGAATTGACTACTTTTGTCATTTCAAATAATTATTATTACAATACAATGTAAATTTCGAACAGCTGTAATAAATAATAAAAAATATAAGCTATGTTACATTTGAAGTAATTTATTATTATTAAACCATACTCTATATTGACTTTTAGTGACCGTATACATAAGCTTAGTTAGTAATATACAACAAGATACAGCTATAAATAAAATTAAACTAAAAGCACTGGTTGAGTTAACCATCTCAAGCTAGAACTGATAATGCACTTCTTTTAAGTAGATTCTACATTATTATTAGGTAACTACCATTTTAAAGTAGGAAAAATATTATAGGAATAAAAACAGGATAAATATATATGTTTAATTAAGTAAAAAAAAGACATTAAATGAACGAATATGCGAATGCTGGCTTTAACCTTGGCCCCGGCGTGGATCAAAACCTACACATCGTCCGTAGGTTGCTTTAGCGAATACCGTTACTCTGGAGGCTTTCAGGGGTGAGCTTAGCGCGGTGGAGGTTCTATACCTACTACAATTAATAATATCGATAGAATTTGCATAACTGCTCATAAAATTAAGTTTATCGTTATTTTTTTCAAAGAGTAACACCATGGACTTGTTAAAATTTAATAAGATATTTTCAGACTTTTCACAATATTGAAAAATATCGAAAAATTTTGAAACTTCAAAATTTAATGCCTGAGGTAAAAAACGTGGAGAAAATATATTAATTTCAAAGCAAATAAAACACTATTTGAAAATACATCCTGTATACATTTAGACTATCATCAAAATTATATGGATACTGTTATCGTTGATGACCTCTAACCCAAGAATTCACTGGTTATCATCATCACGCTACAGTAACTCAATGTATGTTCTTTTATTAAAGTATGCAGTAGGCATACCTATATGCTAATAACTTTAAAATAATATTAAAATTTAAATATATAAAGATGAAGTGATCATGAAAGCTGATAGAGGGTTTCTAAGGTAAGATATATTATAAGAAAGTTACTGATAGCAGGCTTTTAATGAAACGTTAAATTTTACTACATTTAAACGATGAAAATAAGGTATTTTTAAAACGAGGGCTAGTTAACTAAAAATGTATTTTCTATAGGAATGGTCGATCATTTCACTCTTAACACTTTTCATTGAAAAGGGGATCAGCTCGTACAAGTAATACAAAAGGTTTCTTATTATTGAAAAATAGAAATTTGAACCGAAAAAAGCTCTTAAATACTAGTGTACTATAATAGAGTGAGGTATAAAATATATTATTCTAGCTAATTAGGGAATTAGATACATAAAATAGAAATAAAGAGTTAGGTAACAAATTATTTCTAGCGACTATGTTACATTCTTATAAAGGATTAAATTAATATTATTCAGCGTCAAAGTGGTAGGAAAATACAATAGGGGATTCAAAAACGATTATTAGAACGATGAACTGAAATGTTTTAAGTTATACATTTGCCACAAAGCTACGTAGATTCTTAAAGCAACTGAGACGTATCTTAAGGCTAAATTACATATATAATTCACGAGGGAAAAATAAAAAGAACATTTTCTTCGTATCTACCAGCCAAGCTAAAGGTCAGATGTAATTTAAATAATATGTCGACAATATGTTTTGAATAAATAATTATCTCTCCTCTGCGTTAGCGAAGATTACGGCTAATAATATGAATAAATTATTCCTTCACCGCAAATCCGGAAAATTTCCTAATGCCAAAACAATTCAACTCAGTTCGTTCAACAGTTACGTTGTTGATAAAATTACAGCTCCAGACGTATTCAGCCTTACGTGATTTTGTGCTTAGTGTTTATTTTTTCAAAACGGTATGTCTTATAAATAAGTTATATCAACTAGCATTCAATCATGTAAAATAAGTTTCAAAATACTCCAAATTATCCAAAAATCGATTTAATTTTTTAGTTTGCTAAATACCGCTTTAGGAAGGAAAAGGGGCCTTATATATCTGTTGTCCTACCTATATTAAATACATGTATAAACCGTATGGAAATTTGATGTTAGATCATGCATCAAAAAACACATCTCCTGAAAACACGTGTTTTTTGTCTAAGTAATGGCCCAAACGGCGTTAAGCTGTTTTTTTGCCAAATATATATATATATTTTTTCTGAAAAGTGAATATCTCTGGAACTAAGAACAATAGCGCGGCGGTCTTGACGTATTACAAAGAAAGCCGGTGGTGAAGATTGCAAAAATACAGGAAAAAACTGAAATGCGAATCATCCAAAAGGCCCCCACTAAAAAAAATAAAATTGAAATTAATACTAGATTAAACTAAAAATCACAACAATTTTTGGCTACTTTAAAAATTGTTGTGATTGTGTAAAACGGTCATCATCATCATCACCACCAGCAGTGGCTCCTTGATGTGATAGCATTGTTGAGGACGTGGAGGGTAACGCTTCTTCAAATTTTCTTTTTCCTAATTTTAACGGTCCTTCTTCTTCCAGAGCCAGCGGATCTTTCTCCCCTCCTCCAAATTAAATTTGAATTTCTTTACGGCCCTCTCAAACAGTCCAAAATCTTCATCATTCTCCAGTTTTGCCCGTATGTATAATGGTAAATTACCAAATTTTTCGAAGAAGCGTAGTAGTTCTTGGTGAATATTTCAGGTTTACAAATATATTACATCCATTCTGAAAAAAGAAAATTGTAAAAATGAATAAAACTTAATACTACCTTCAGAGAAGCAAAAAACAAGTAGTTTAAAAATTTTGAAACAAATTACAGCGTAATACTCCTTTAGACAGCAAAAATATTTCAAATTTTAAATACAAAAGTGGAATTTTACTTCATATAAAACATGAAAGATAAAAAAATAAAAAAAATTACTGAAACAGTTGTCGCATCACCACAAGCGCCATTTTGGTTGGGAAATTTATCTTGTCGTTGCTGGTAATGATTGTACATGGTACCTCTGCCATTCTTACTTCTTTTTGTTGTTGTTATGTTTGGTCTTGACGATTGATTCTTGAAGAAGAGTTTAATTGTGCTCAAATACACCATTTTATAAGAAACTTTTACTACGTCAGCTAGCAAATGTTTTTCATAAACATTGTGAAAAATTATATAATTGGACATTATTTTAAAATAACCATCAAGAAACTTATATTAGCGCCTATGATTTAACAATTAGCATCCTTTTACACAGTATTCTCCTACTTTTTTGTTAATAACAAGTCTAGGTTCCAGTTTGTCTATAAAAATCATGTTTTAACTCAAACATAAAGTTCAATAAATCAAGAAAAATATCTAAGTTACTTGATAGTACCCCGCACCCGAAAAGCTGATAAAGCATATGTATGCATGATTCAAAATGCCCATTACTTATCGGCTAATTACGAGGGTATTTACTGGAATTAATATATGCGAAGATACATTACTCTTCAACAGAATATGCTAAAATATATATTTATTGAAGCTACTTTGTATTTGTTCGAAGAGCGAAAACTGAAGTATTTTAATAATAATAATAATTATTATTATATGTAAAACTGACATGCATTCATTTCCAATACAATCATTACGACGTGTGACAAGGTTCAAGCATCAAAAACAATCGATAGTAATTCTGCTGAATTGATATGAACTTTAGGACGGGTAAACCATTTAGTTAAAACCATTAGAATAATTTTTAATGTGGAACAACATTTTGAAATCATTTATTCATTTAATCAGAAAGTATATTAAAAACAATTTAGACTTTGTTAAAAAAAAATTTAATAGAGAAAATTTAATAAAGAAGTATAAAAAAGAAAATAAATTGAAAAAAAGTTGCAACTTTCATATTTTATTTGGAAAGACATTGATTCCTGTTTTAATAAACGATTAAGAACAGGAATAATAACTAATTTATGTCTGAAAGATCCAATAGAGTTTTTTAAAAGAGCATTTAAGAGCTTTTCTATTAAAATTAAGCAAGCATTAAAATAATCTATAATAAAGGTGAACGTAATTTTTTCAGCTAAATTTATAAAACCTAACTCAAGATCGTTAGATATAAAACATTTGAATACAGAAAATAACATAATTGATAATTCAACAAACATAACAAAATGGTATAAAGTTAATATTCAAGGGAAAATTTTGAAAAAAATCGCGGAATATCAAGATAGATACAGCGGGTGGACTTTTATAAAATTCTTCTGTTGCAAGTTAATATTAATACGTTTTCCCCTGTAAATACAAGTATCTCTACTTTTGCGCATGTTCCAGAATTTATATCAATAAGAAAAGCGGTTTTAAATATAAAGAATAATGATAACTGTGTTAAATTGATATCGCTTTAAAACAAATCAAGTATATCAACCAAAAAATCGATTCAGAAATTTTATATCATTTTTTATAAGGGAACTATAGTGTCCAAAAGGTGTTAACTTAAAATCGCTTCAAAGTATATCAAGTTATAGTACTACATTATAGGAAATTTTACAACGAATCAAAAAATCTAAACATTTTTTTATAAAACTAGATATAAAAAAGTTATAGTGTCCAAAAGGCGTTAATTTAAAATCGTTTCAAAATATGTCGTTATATATCAAATTAAAGGAAATTTTACAACGAATTAAGAAATTGAATCAGATTTGCTGTATTATTTAGTTTTTTTATTTTTCAGAAAATGTTTGTCTGCGAATTCTGTGCCCGTTCGTTCACCAGGAAGGATGCTATGAAACGCCATGGGGACTGTAGGCCTAAAACCTTAACCTGCAATCAATGCCGTGGGATCTTAAAATCGGAGGCGGCCCTGCAACACCATCTTCAGCAGGAAGCATAGGGTCGCCAAAAGAAAAGCCGACACGCCAGCTGGGACCCCACAACCCACTCCGCAGCCTGAAGCTACAGCTGAGATTCCACCGCAACCCATGACCAAGCAGGTTAGACTTGACCAGGACAATAGTAAGTTTTATTTTAGGTTATAATAATAATAATAATAATAATTATTATTATTATTATTATAATTATAATTTGCTTTACTAAATAATGTTTTTTTTTGTTTCAGTACCTTCAACTTCATCTACACGGCGATGTGTTGACTGTAATCTGGAGATCTCCATCACCCGATGGGGAGAACATGTTGAAGAGCTCCAACGCATCTCCAACACCTGTGTATCGCAGGAGGAATCAATCGTAGTGGTTGAGACTGCATTCCGGACCCGAGTTGCAACATACCGACTTTCTTCAACCCAGGATCCTACCAGTGTGATGAGATTTTTGGGACATCTTGAAGAAAACTTCGTCAAGCTGGTAGGAGCCCAAGTCATTAGAGTTGGCCACATCAACGTCGGTGTGGTGTTATTCGGGCGGTTACTCCTGCAAACAATGGAGATGGAGGAGGTCAAATCGTTTAATACGACATTCCGATCGGTGAGCGAAGGGACAGACTTGGAGGAGTTGTTCAGCTAGTTTCAGACCATCCTGGACATGGAGGCACCAGAGTTCCAGGAAAAAGATAGTAGTATGTATTTTGTTCTTATTCTACATGATTTGTATCTTGATTTTTAGAATAATGATTATCAATCATTGATTTGTTCTGTATTCTAAACAATATATTTTTTTTAGGTTGGGCCCTTCAACAACTCCTCCATTTAGAAGTATGCATAAATAAGGTCAACTCAGTGAAGGCATCGTCATATATTCCGCTGCCAAAAGAAATATAATCGAAGAAGGCTGTTCTCATCATTCAAAATCAAGACGAAAAATGTTTTATGTGGTCAGTCTTGGCTTCCTTACATCCAGTTGATTGGGGTCAACATGCGAATAGAGTCGCGAACTATACGTCATTCGACAATGAACTGGACTTTACAGGTATGGAATTTCCGATTAAACTGAAAGCAATTTCAAAGTTTGAACAACTCAATGATATTTCCGTCAATGTATGTGGCTTAGATTAAACTTTTGAAAATGGCGGAAATATCACTGAAGTTGCAGGTCCTTTGTACTTTACTAGATCACGAAAAGCGGCGAGACATGTCAATTTACTATTAATCAGTGACCACAGTGAAAATAGCCATTACTGTTTAATAAGAAACATGTCTCGCTTAATATCAAGCCAACTAAACAAACATGGTCATGCTAAAAACTTGTGTGATGGGTGTTTGGCATATTTTTCAACTCAAGAAAAATTAACAGATTATCAAAAATACGATTGCGGTCACGTTTTAGCTAAAGTCCCGACAACAAATTTAAAGAAAATAAATATAGTGAAGAGATTCCTGAGAATATTCTTAAATTTACCGATTTTGAAAATAAATTAAAGGTACCTTTTGTTGTTTGCGCCGATTTCGAGATTATTTCGAAACCCCTCAATATAGAGAAAAATGAGCTGGATACCGCAATTTCCTATACAGTGCGAACGCATAAACACATCCCTTATTCTTTTGCCTACTATATTAAATGCGATTTCGACGATTCTCACTCTATATTCAAAACATTTAGGGGAGAGGACGCACATAAAGTTTTCGTAAAATGGTTAGAGACTGATTGCAAATCAATCTATAACCAGTTTTTAAAAAATATTATGTCAATGCTTCCTATGCGTATTGAACAAGAGACAGAGTTTCGTGATGCTAAGGATTGTCACATTTGCGAGGAACCATTTAAGCCGGAAGATGAAAGAGTGAGAGATCATTGTCATCTTACGGGAACATATCGGAGTGCGGCTCACTTTATATGCAACCTAAATTTCAAAGTTCCACTTTTTATTCCGATCTTTTTCCACAACATGTCCGGCTTCGATTCTTACCTGTTCATGAAAGAACTAGCTACCGAAAACGAGAAATTGGATGTTATTCCCCAAAATAAGGAAAAGTATATTTCATTTACCAAACATATTTTGGTGGATAATGTCGAATATGGAGAAGGTAAAGAAAAACAGGTATTTTCGAAATTTTCGTTTCATGGCACAAAGTTTCGATAATTTAAGAAAAATTTAAAACCTGCGCAATGTCGAGAAGTTCAAAAATATTTTCCACAAGAAGACGAATTTAATCTTATTCGACAGAAGGTTGTTTTCCCATATTCTTTCGTGACATCATTTTCAAAATTAGATTATATCAAGCTACCATCAATTGATGGCTTCTATAATGAACTTCGTAAAGAAGCCATCAGATGAGAAGATTACAAGCGTGCGCAGACTGTATGGAGTTTATTCAAATGTGAAAATTTGGGCCAATATTCAGATTTATACTTAAAATCCGACGTTTTAATTTTACCAGATGAGAAATTTAGAGAAGTGTACCTCATAACATACGGTATAGATCCATGTCAGTTTTATACCGCTCCCGCGCTGTCATTTTGCGCAGCTCTCAAACTCACCTCTGTAGAGCTAGAGCTTTTAACGGATCTAGACATGGTACACTTCTTTAAACACGGGATTCGCGTGGGAGTCAGTCGGTATAGTGTTAGGAAATCTTTTGCAAATAATAAGTATATGCCTCATTATGATGCTTCCAAACCAAGCTCATACGTCATATATTTTTTATGCAACCAATTTATATGGTGCAGCCATGTCACAATATTTACCAACGGGTAATTTTAAATGGCTCGCGGAAGACGAAATTAAAAATTAAGTTTATATGAAAATTGACAAAAATTCAAACACTGGATACGTTTTTGAAGTCGATTTAGAGTATCCGGAAGAATTGCATTATGCACATAACGAGTTACCCTTTTGCCCAGAATCTATCAAACCACCAGATTCTAAATTAAAAATCAACAAATTAATCCCAAATTTCCAACCGAAAACAACATACGTTATTCATTTTCAAAATTTGCAGCAAGCTTTAAATCATGCCCTTAAACTCACAAAAACTCACCGCGTTCTCTCTTTCAGTCAATCTCCCTGGCTTAAATTTACATTGACCTAAACACAGCAAAATGAAATGCTGTTACCAACAAGTTTGAAAAAGACTTTTTCAAACTGATGAATAATGCTGTGTTTGGGAAAACGATGGAAAAAGTGGAGAAAAGAGTAAACGTGAAACTTATTACCCATTGGGAAAATATTGGTAGAAAGTTAGGGGCCGAAGCATGGATGTCAAAACAACATTTCAAAAACGTTGAGATTTACAGCGAAAATTTAGTAGCTATTCAAATGACTAAGCAGAAAGTCAAATATGATATGCCCATATACGTGGGATTCGCCATCTTAAACATATCCAAAACAATCATGTACGACTTTTTGTATAGTTACATTAAATCAAAATACGGGAATAAAAGCATCCTACTCTGACTCTCTTATTTTAAATATTGAAACGGAAAATTTCTACAATCATATGAAACTAAATTTGGATAGATTCGATACATCTAATTATTCAGAGGATAACCCATACGATCTTCCTGTAAACAAATCAATCATTGGACGAATGAAAGATGAGAATGCAGGAAAGATAGTGTGAAATTCTTTGCAACCGGAGCGAAGGTGTATTGTGTTAATGTGAAGGGTAACGTAACCAAAAAGGCAAAAGAGGTGCCCGACTACGTCACTAAAAACGAACTAAGTCTTAAAGACTATAAGACTGCAGTTGGCATAGTGGGTACGCAAATTCATCGCGAGATGAATACGTTCCGTTCGCATCAACACGATATGTATGTCGAACTGAAAAATAAAGTAGCTTTGTCTTACGCGGACGACAAACGCTTCATCATTGACGGTTTTGAGTACACGCTTCCGATAGGTCAAGGTGATACAGCATTGAATAAGGAATCATCGAAAATTCCATAAGGGTCAAGACTGATCTAACAGCTTTCTTTACTTCATTTCTTTTGGCTGTCAAAGACGATATTTTTATTGGGTTTAATTAAGTTATTTATTATTATATTATTATATTTATTTATTTCTTTTAGTAATTTTTATATGTACACTTATGCATTTTTATATTTTATACACCATTTTGATACAACTTTTTACATTAGAAATAAAACATTTTGTTTTTTAATAAGATATTTTGTTTCTTAGTCTAGTTTATCGATAAATCATACAAGTCATGTATGTAATTTATAGGTTAAAAACTAAATCTATGCTACACTCATTTCAAGAAATGCAGTCTCAAGCTTGTAGAGAGCCACATCTTCTTCATGATAAATACTTCTAATAGATCTGACAGTATCATTAATCTTTTTCTTAACACCTTTATCGAATTTGCTTAGGACAGGTGGCATGATTGGGTAGCCAGACAGGACTGGTCAACCAGGACAGGTCAGACAGGGTAGACAGGATGGGTCAGACAGGATAGACAGACCTGTTTAAGCTGTATAAGCTGTAAAAGCCGTCTACTGACCTGTATAAGCTGTTATAGCTGATAACCAAGATATACCCTATGTTGGGGCTATGTGAGAGACTATTATGCAAATATTACTGGAATGCATATTAGTTTTTATTTAACATATTTGTTTTACTTACCATTTTTAGAAATAAAACGGGCTTTCCAGTTTGTTCTGAAAAAAATAGCTCTGTTTTTAGATATACGAATGGGCTATTATATTTTATTTTAGGCGAGTATTTATGAATATGCCGAATTCACAGGCACATTAAAAAGTATAAGAAAAATTGATTTGAATTTCTTTGGAATTCCAATGTCCAAATGTCGGTTTATTAGAACAATTCAAATTACTATTAAGTAAATTTATATCTATGAAAAATGTAAACTGAAATATATAAAGTAGAAAAATAAAGCTTAAAAAATAAATATCTGGGTTTGCTTTTAGCATTAGTTTGCCCCACAGTACAAGGAAAAATATGATATCAAGATCTTACATTTATATTACTGCCTGCAGCCTTTAACTCTTAGTAAACTTATCCTCGATGCTTCTGCAGTTAAGAGGCATGGTAATTTTGATATTTTATTAATGCCAATTTTAATATATTAATTGCTGATATATTTTCAGATATTGTTTTTCAGCTTAGGTAACATGTATAATTTTAACAGTATAAGAAGTAATTTAGTAAAATTTCTCTTCGATTATCACGGTTATTAGTCAGGTGAGTGAATACAGGCTAAGCTCACTTCTTCAGACTTGTCTAAAAATTAGTTGAGATTATTTGAAAACGACAAAAAAATAAAGTATTTGTAAAATGGTTAGGTTTTAACGATAAGCATAATAGTTGGATTAATAAAACTAATGTTATATATAACAGATTACTTTTGAACCATAAAAAGCAGTTGTACTCAAAATAAATTTATGAAATTTTAATTTTCTTTCTGGTCCAGCCATGTAATGTGAAAGTAAATTCTAGTACGATAAAGATCGCACATAACGAGGCACATAAAAACATAAAACTAATAGAATTTAGATCATTACGTCTTCAGACATGACACTGTTAATTTCATCAGGCATCCTCTTGGCTGCCTTATCGCAAAATGTATTCTCTGTACACAGACCTTATAATGTGCAGGATATGTCAATAATGCTAGAAACAAAAGATTTTTCAACCAACAACACCTGGTCAAAAATGATTTGGCAAACAATAGACAATAGATACAAAGGAGTTTTACAACTAATGTTCCATCATTTGCTATAAAGTATATACGCTACAAGTTTAGATTCAGTATAACTTTTGCAGAAACAGAATGGAAAACATTGATCAATGATAATTCTACGCTCCATGACACCAATGAGATGGTTAATTCAACCAGTGCTTTTAGTTTAATTTTATTTATAGCTGTATCTTATTGTATATTACTAACTAAGCTTATGTATACGGTCACTAAAAGTCAATATAGAATATGGTTTAATAATAATAAATAACTTCAAATGTAACATAGTTTATATTTTTTATTATTTATTACAGCTGTTTGAAATTTACATTGTATTGTAATAATAATTATTTGAAATGACAAAAGAAGTCAATTCTCTTCGTGGTTTATTCTTATTACTTCTCCTCCTCCTCATTTTCCGTCTTCTTGTATACAGTATCTTTATACTTCATATACCATCTACCACAGAACATATTTGTACAATTGCCGACGTGATATAAACAAAATGAACACAACATTTTTCGTCCATTTAATGATTGAGGACATCGAGTACATCTCAAGTTCTTGGGATACCACCTCATTCTTTTTCGTGCTGGCGGCATAACAGTCGATCAAATCCAAATAGGATTTACTTAAAATATTATGAATACTAGCTTCACACTTTTTGCAAAACACCACTTTTCTTTTGTTTTACGTATTTCAGTATTTAACTGAAAATTTTGGGCTCTGTCTCAAGTAAATGTGAAGAATTGAAGCAATTAACGTGCCATTTATATATTATCTTATCATAACTGCACATGCGTGTCATAAGGCTAGACTAGGCTAGGCTCGGCGGGCTTGTTGAACTTGTACAACGTTACACCACGCTGCTTATGACGTTAGGCTATCATCTTCAAACTAAATTGAAACAGAGCTCTGGTAGCATTGTGATAAGCGCTCTGGCTGTTTGTTCTAATGGTTGCAGGTTCGATTCCTGCAACCACAACCGCAACTTTTGTTAATTTAATTTGGATTTTAGTGGTGTGCCAAAAAGGCATTGAGACAAAAAGTCCTTAATTATTTATTTTCACTAACAAAAATTACCCTCGTTAAACTCACCCCTAAAAATACCCTTACAAGTGGTTAGGCTGCTTTGGCACGATGATGATGATAACGTCTCACTATATACGGGGTAGGTGGAGTAGGTCACGTGGTGATCTACAGTAAAACGGTATTAGCTTAACTATGACGTAGTCCATGTGGTCGATTTTTGCTACTGCGCACTGGCGCACTGCGTGTACCGGCAAAATATACCTACTGAAGTTCTGAGATATGTAGCTGCTTATTGAGATATATTGAAATTGATGGGAGCATTAGAGACAATCACCATTAGATTATCAAGTCGGATTCTTGTCCAGGCCAAAATAAGAGTTTTCTTATGATTTGCTTTTTTCAATACCTTATTTCTAAAGGATATTTTCGCTGCATTGACCATAAATGTCCTGAGGTTGTTCATACTTATTTAGATTCGGATCGAGATTTCTGCAGAATAAAGAAGGTACTGCGAAGATAAATTTAATACAGAGACATAATCTCAAAACCAAGACAAAAAAGGCAGGTCATGGATATTGCCCGATAAACTTCGACTGATTAATAGAGATTAACTTCAGAAAACAATAAAATTTAGAAATGGATTAAATGGATAAGGGTCGAAGAGTATGGTTTCTACTTGCATAAGAATCATACGATAAAATAGGAAGGTAAATATTCTCATAAATAAAGCGATTTCAGATCTACCAAATGACATTGAAATCGAGAGAATTCGTGAAAAATACTATCTCAGATGAAAAAAAAAAAAAAGAAAACTCTCCAAGATTTGCTTAAGTATGTTAAAGAAGAATATCGTTGCACCTATGAACCTACTTTGGAATACTAACATATCTTATTTACTTTTCCAATTTGGCCTTAAATGAGTAAAATTGTATAAGTTTTTATTATTACGTGTACTTAATAATTTGTAGATAAAATTAGAGCGAAAAAAATTACATCAAAAAACTTTAATCTTAATTTACTCAAAACTTAACACATTCATCAACTCACATCAACAGTTTAAAAGTGAGAAAAAGCAGCTTTGCAAGATTAAAAAAAAGAACCAATTAAAATAAAGAGGACGGGGATTTAACTACATTGTTACAACTTGTTAAAAATCCAGAATGCGTTACAAGGAGAGCATCAGTATAACTAGAAAATATGCATGGCAAAACTTCGTTCGTGAAATGGTTTATAGCGGTCTAAAAAAATATTTTAACCTTTTAAGCAGGCCCGTTGGTTCTGACGCCTACGGGCAGGTTTCTTTCGTGCGCCCTAGTTAAAAAAAATTGTCCTTTTTTTATATATATTTCGCGAAAAACTGGCAATGATTTGAAATGTAATAAAACTGATAATTAAAAAAATAATTAGAAAAAATATTTATTAAATTACCAAAACTAACAAAATCACAAAAAATATTTAGTAATTATATCAAACGAAAAATATACCCTAAAGAAATAAAAAAAAACGACATATACAGTACTTATAATCAATATATCATTACGATTATTTACTTACTTGATTATTTATTAAATATAATAATAATAATAATAGGTAATAATAATAAGATGAACTAAAAGCAGTACATTCACAAGAGAATTAAAACAAAATACAATTTACGTAAATAAAATAAACAATAACAGAAATATTTTAATGATAAAATAATAAACGTTTCAGAAATTAAAAAATATTATTTTTGTAATAAACAAAACAAAAAAGGAACGATATACCTAAAACAAAACACGTCTGGCTTTCACGGATGCAAGCTCGTTGATCATCTTATTATGCGTTCAATCGAAATATTGGCCAAATCTGATAGGCGTTCTTGTTCTTGACTCATAGATCTCCTTAAATAATTCTTTATTAGTTTTAACTTAGAAAAGCTTCTTTCACCTGAAGGTACTGAAATGGGTAATGTAAAACGTATATCATTTAGACTATCAATAAATTTAGAAAAAGAGACTATAGATTTTTTTAGTTATATAATTTAAAATGTCTATGGGAAAGGATGAATCAGTAGCATTTTTAGGACTAAGAGTTTTATATATTTCATTATGTAAATCTCAATGTCTTTAGATATTACTTCATTAATCTCAGCTTGCAATTCTTTAATTAAGTCAGATTCTAAATGTTCAAAATTACATAAGAACCAAAATAAATTTTGAAATTTGTTTATACCCTCAAATCGCCTTTGTAATGACTGAATGGTTCTACCTATCTAAAATTAGAAAATATAAATCGATTTTAAATTTTTGCTTGGGATCTGCTACAGATTCATCTTTACTTTCATATAGAAATTGTTGCTTAATTTTTCGTTGCCGTACTAGTGGGATTACCTGCTCAAATTATTCGATGTTTTTGTGCTTCTCCTTTAGCTTTATTGATGAGCAAATTAAAATCTTTGACTGACCGTTTTTCGTTAAAATAAAAATTTAGATTTTCAATTCCTTTATGGCAGTCATTAAGTTTCTATTCGGATAAATAATAAATAAATTTAAAAGTCTTAATTTTATTCAATAAAGATTGTGCACTATGTTTTGTATTTATGTCTCGTGATCTTCTGGCAAAAATAATTGTAGGCTATTACAAATTTCTACCAACTGATATGTAAGAGGACGAATTGCATAATTCTACTTTCCCACCTGGTTACACTTACTGATTTGAATGTTAAATTAGAGACTTTCGTTTTCAAAATATCCCATCGATAAGGAGAAAAAGAAAAAAAGTTCTTGAATGATTAAAAAAAACAACAGCCTCAAGCTTGGCAGGGTCATTCACAGTCAGGTTTAATGTGTGAGCTGAACAGGGCACAGACATTACTCTGGGATTTTTGATTTGAGCTTGAAGGCCTATATGCTTGCCAGACATGTTTACGCCGTTGTCATATCCCTCTCATATCATTAAAATCGATTTGAAATTTTGACAAAATTTAATTTTTTAAATAATTAAAAAGCCCTTTCCATGTAGAATTTAAAACTTTTAAAAAAACCTAAAAAATGTTCTCTTATTTCTACTGCTCCAGTGGTACAATGAACAAATCGTATTATAACAGCGAGCTGTTCAATATGACTAGCATCGGGAGTTTCATCTAAAATTATTGAAGAATACTTTGCTGTTTTAAAACACAATAAAATCTCTTTTTGAATATTTTCTGACAACAAACTAATTCATTCATTTTGAAAATGATTACCTAAATAATGAGGCATATGTTGATTTAAGCTTTTAGATTTCTGAATATTATTTAGATGCTCTATTATAATTGGATCAAATTTAGCAACCATTTCAACTATATTTAAAAAATTTCCATTATTCGGTTGATAAAGGCTTTGGGTTAGTTTGGGTTGGGTTGAATGCTAGGTTTTGACCAGCTAAATATTATTGCACTATGCAAATCATCCTTTTAATTATTGTACGCTACCGTTTTCTTTTTCAATCTCATATTGTTTCTGTTGCTCTTTATCAATAGTACACTCTTTATCCAACCGTAATTTTAACTCGCACTCAAGAGCCTCTCTTGATATCTTGATATCCTTTATTTATATACGGCGCGGCGGGGGCATTTAGTGTTCAACAAGGAAAATACGGAGAGAACACATTTGTGCTTGGTAAAATTTTTAGACATACTGAAATGATAAAATAAGAGAAAATTTATATATTTTTTTAAATTTGTAATTAAGAAAAATGACCGTCGATTTTGCGCTCCTAAAATTTTGCGTTTGCGTGCATGCACGTCCTGCACGTTCGCCAGGAACGGCTCTGCTTTTAAGATGAGAAATGCTAACAGAGGATCACAAGGATCACAAGGATCAACGAATAAACCTTTGCAACTTCATATTAATATCTGGCAGACATTATTTTAAAAGCATACTGTAGACCGATAAGTCAAGCTTTTTAACCAGTGGAGTTGTGTCTAATAGGCAAAATATGAGAATATGAGCATTAAATAATCCCAATTATATTCGGGAAAAATGTTTTTCTACAGCCGCGCGCAAAATATCCAATTGCTAAATTCAAATGAAATCGCAAAATCTACGAATGCCGTGGATCCCTATTTTGCGCTCTAGCGCGAACATGGAAAAGAAAAATCTCACTTTTTCCGTCGAGTGTGCTATGAATGGTCATGGAAACTGAAGATAAATAAATGACAGTCGTGCGTTTGTTGCTGGCACTCCTGTTCTAAATATGCCCGAAGCCCGAATATAATATGTCAAAACTGACAGTCATTTGCAAATTTCAGAATAAGTATAGAGAAAATGTGGATTTAATTAAAAAAAATACGGCTGTAGAAAAAGTTCTGTGTGTTTTTCGAGCGCAAAGTAAGATTGCCGTTTTCGAAAGATTACTGCGCTCCGCTACGCGTCGCGCAGTAACATTCTTTCTCAAGCGGCAATCCATTACTTTGCGCTCTAAATACACAAATAACTATTTCAAGGACGCCAAACTGCCAATGTGTCAATGTGTGGGGAATGGAATACATAAAATAATAGGATTTTTTAAACGGCGTTTATTACGATCCTTTTAATTATCAAGCTATAGTCGAAGTGCAAGTGGATAATTCACCATCGGACAAATACAAATGCTAGTTTTCCAACGTAACACTTCCTATGTTATTAATTTTACTTCCATATGTCATGTGTTTTAAACTTTCCCATAAATAAAAATCCATGCAGAGGGGTCAAATTTGGTGATCTTGCTGGCCGTGCTATCATAATTCTGTTTGCTATTCGACTATCTGATGATTCTTCATGGAGAACCTTGCATACTTCTCTACTTATTATGCTGCGTTTACAGCCGTGTTAATGACATGATTTGGTAGATCTTTCTAATCCAAACCCAAGAGAGTGTTATACTTTACCATATGTAATTATGATAAAGTATAAAAGGAGATTCTTCCATAATCTCATCTCTATTTTATTAAAAAAACTAGGGCAATTCCGACAGACAAATTTCATTTCTATGAAGATTTTAGCAACTTTTTGGATAAGTGCAATACTGGACCATTTCAGGAAACTAAATGCTCTCGAAAAATGTACTACCGTACTTAATCTGAGGTACCGTATGATAGAAGACGAAAAGTGAAAATGACAAAATGAAATGAATTTTGAATGTTGCCTTGAAATAAAGTCAGGAAAAAAAAATAAAATCGAAAGAGCTGATTTTCGTTTTCTTTCTCACATATTAAAATAAGCAACCAACTATATAACTCTGCCTCTTTTTAAAGCCTGTTGTATATCATACTGTTTCCAAGATCCCCATGCATACTTTGGGTGCTCTAGAAATTGACAGAAAATACATCTCATATAAGATCATTTGTATTCAGTTGCATTTGCTCATTTCGCTCACTAACCTCATGGTTCGATGAGAAAGCCATGCTGCAGTGCAAAAATATCAAAAGCTATAAAGCAGTTTTGAATATTTTGAATTTTAAAAGTACATAAAATGCAATTTCGTAGAAAAATACTTACTATGGTATCTATTTATATGAGTATATTGTTCGACCGGAAAGGGGTCGCAATTTTGAAGGACGTATTTAAAATTAAGTACCGAAATTACTCATAACAAAATTCAAGAACAGTTTATTAATCATAAACATTAGCATAAAATGATGACGTTTTGTGGGGGTTAAATGTAAGAAAAAAAATGCAATATCTCTGTTGAGATAGCTAAACTTGGCCAACCTACGGAAGGTGATGAGACGAAAATGCCGCTGCCTTTCTTGTTTAAAGTCATATCTACCATACGTAACGGTAAACGCAAAAGAGTTGCCGCTTTTATTTTTGAATTAATACAAATTTAATATTCTACTATGATTATTGTTGATAAGAAAATAGTTAATCCCTAGCAGATGCTCGGTAAAATGTAAACAAGATTATAAATAAATAAAAAAAGGCTATGTGCGCATATCTGAAGTGAAACTTCTTAAACTTAAACGCCCTAGCCTTATACATATCGTAACGGATTTGGTTAAAAAGTAGTTTTTTCTTTTAAATATACCACTCAATTACCAAAAAGCAAGGCCTAAAAGAAAAAAAAATCTTCATAAAAGTTTCGCTTATGTCTTGACAAGGT
Source organism: Pissodes strobi (assembly GCA_016904865.1). NCBI lineage: Eukaryota > Metazoa > Arthropoda > Insecta > Coleoptera > Curculionidae > Pissodes > Pissodes strobi. Next base: position 97,021 of record MU185909.1, read on the forward strand.
AATAGAGCAAATCCCATATTTTTTGCTTTTAAACTAACATAGATATCACAATAAAACACCGTTTTTCGGGACATCTCGTCGTGTCGCGACCTTCAAATTTTACTCCCGGCGCGCGTTAAGAAGTTTCACATTAATAAATTAATAAATAACCATATATTTCCATCAGGCCAGAGGGCTCAATTACAGGAAATTTAAATAAGTAAACACTTGGCGTAAATAAAATTCTACAAATACTACTATTACTAACTAATCGTAAAGGCGCATAACAAGTTACTATAATAATAATAATACAAATCACAACGAAAAAAGAGAAAAGACTCGTTGATATAGACACCAGTTAATAAATGACGTACATATGTCTGACAACGAAATAATGTGAACCCATACATATCATGCTGGTCTCGCTCAAAAAAATTGTGGTGGAACACAATCATAGTGATTATTATTTTAAGTATCAATTAAATTGAACTGCCTAGTATTTATCCGAATATTACCGGCAAGTATTAATAATTATTTTCTAAAGAAGTTTAGATTAATCCACGTTTAAAAAAATTATAATTGTCATCATCAATCAAATTATTTGGAAAATCACTTTTACAAAAAAGATTCAATTTAATTATGCATGAAGTATCTGATTTTACTTTTCAATGAATTAAATGTGCAATTTTTGCGATTGAATTTTAAAATGAAATTCTCATTTTCGCTCATTTAATAATCCATTATTGGTTGATATAAAGACTAATATAACAAAGGTAATGTATATTTCGTGACAAAAACTAATGCTAATGGATATCATAGCGGTCTCAACAAAGTAACTCTAAATATAATTACAGTAATTTTTAGCTTATTTTCATTCGTATCTAAAAGGAATTCGAGAATTGAAGTAGATAATAACATAGCTTCTAAAAACAGAACAATTATTTCATATGCGAGCAGTAAATAGTAAACCAGTTTGTTAAATTAGGCAATGGTTTTATTATCGTATTGCCATTCGAAAATATATCACATAAGAATGGAAATATTATCTGATAGATGTATTTCGGTATTCTACGTTATTCTATGTAATATAGCGATGTGCGATACCTAACAAATAATAACAATCAAATAGTAAAGATTTTTTTCAAAAGTGGAAAATGGACATCATAGCTGCCCAATGTTGCACTGTCAGATAATTAATACATAGATACCAATGCTAAGAGCTCAGTAAACATTTCCAAGTTCAACGTTGTTTTCTACTCTCAATCTAAAAATCCAACTCTTTTTAATTACACCATAAATGGTTCCACCTTGACTAAATAAATATACTACGGTGAGGCATCTGGGTGTCGTTTTTAAAGTGAAATTCTGTTTAACCTCTCATATTGACCAGATTATTTTTATTGTTATTATTATTATTAAATTGAATCAAATACCCAAGTACATTATATAGTACAACAAAGGTATAGATTGCGTCCAAAGTCCAATAACATATTAACATATTGTATACTGTCTGTAAAGACACATACATATTTTATGAATTCAGAAATTTATTTATTGAAGAAGAATATTACAGTTTTAAATAATTTACTACCTCTTTCTTAAACTTCTTACTATCAGCAATGTGTCTAAGATAACTCGGGAACTATTAGTAAAATTTAATACTTATAGATAGGACTATTTTCGAGCGTTGCGAGAATGTGCACGGGGATGCGCAGATAATCTTGGCGTCTGGTATTATATAATATGCATGGATAAAATTGTTTCTGTGAAACCTCCCAATATTGTTCTTAACAAACACCAACATTTCCATAATATGAATACATGGTACCGTCAATGGTCTCAACTTTACAAATAGCGGTTTGCAATGTGCTCTATCTATTGCCAACACCTTCCATGGTTCTTACAATTTTTGTTTTGTAATCATTATAATCGCGTAATATGACTTGCACATCCCCAGAATAAAATGCCATATTTAACCCTGCTATAAAATTGAGCATAATAATATGATATAAGGATACTCGTACTATGAACCTGTTTCAAGAGCAACACAGAATAACTGAACAAATTTCACAAACATGTAATTTTCACCTTAAACTGCTCTCAAAATAAACACCCAAAAATGTGGTCATTTAAACATACCTAATCGATTTTGAATAAACCACTGAATAAATCTATCAATCATGTTTTGCCTATACATTATTCCACTAACGAAATCTCACTATAAAAACACAGATAGCTATAATAATCGACAAAAACAAATCTTCTAAGTTTAGTTCTTCTTGACTTGCGTTTAAAATAGTATACACTTTTCTCTAAAAATTGAAAAATTGTAAGAAGATAGATACGCTTTTACGTAGTTTCAACGGGGAAATGTCCCATATGGGTAGATTTATTATATGCAAGGACTTGTGTGAACTGCGTTTTCGTTAATATATGTATTTATAAAAAAATATATTCATGCCCCTACCGTAATGCTATTACTAACTTTTCTTCCTGCTTAATACTATTTCGAAATCGTGTGCATTTATTTGTTATCAACGTTTTTAAACAGCTTAATAAACTCATTCTTGCCTATACAAAAAACATCTTCATATTTCAAACTGCTTGGTTTCTTTTCTGATTTGCAAAAAAGGATGTACTTACCAGCACTTTTTTTTCTTTATGCTTTTGATATGCAGTCGTAGATGTAATAAACAGGTATGACTTCTTCAAAGTGCATTTTTGAAATGATTCATGTTGGCCGCAATTGATTTCACAACCGGAATCCTTGGTTTACCACCCGTGATGCAGGTTCAACCGCATGCTGCAACTGGCTAGAGGTGTGTCGGTCCGGATGGACCCGGTCCAAATGAACGAATCCAGTAACGGAACGAGTCGGACCGAATCCGTCATATCATTCGGACCCGGTCCACTACTTGGTAATCGCGGTGCGAGGACTGCAAGCAATGCCGTGGTGAATCGGTTCGGGTGAAGCGACGATTTATAGGAGTCGAGTTCCTTGAATTAATACAATTCGGTCCGAGACCGGAATTTTGTTTGAGAAACCAGAGAAACCTTTTACGTAATAATCGCGTATGCATTTGTTATTATAAGAAAATTTTTAGTAGTTGCTTTTGTTTTAAAATTTTAAATAATATTTTGTTTACATTAAAAAAAATTAGGACAATAGATATTTTTAAAAAACCTAAAGAAAACACCAGACCTTTTTTAAAACAAAATATATTTATATTCCTTTATGTATAAAATATAAACTACAAGAGCTCAGTTCCATTTGATATGGAAATTGTTGATTTTTGTATAATTTTATGCTGCCTATTTAAAACCAAATTCGTATGGTGTTCAATATCAATATTATTTTCAATTTAAATAAAACATTTAAACCTCACAAAATCTTAGAAAGAATAATGCAGGTTATACAAAAAACTCCCGTCGGCAAAACACAAACATTTGTGTTTCACGGCACGGACCGGGAAGTGATCGATAGGTATGTGACATGTAAAGAAGGAGCAGTGAAGCCTGAATCGGTCGACTGGACCGAATCCAGTGGACCGGGTCCACTGACGGACTGATTCAGATGAACCGAATCCATCAACGGACCCGGACCGCCCATCACTACAACTGGCCATTAGAGACTAAGTCGCGCTGGTCTAGAATCGTTCCCGATTACGAAATACTGCGTGCGACGCCTCCCTCTCTCTCTTACGACTCCAACGCCATCTAGTGTATGTGGCGATGACTCGAGCGATTGTATTCGCGCTATGTCTTCGTGATGCAATCAATTTGCAGTATAAGCAAAGAGTATATAACCACCGCTCTCTGGTATAAGCCGTGGTGATCTAGAGGTTTAGATGGTTGGGTTTCAATTATGTGGCTATCGCCGGCGGCCGGCGGCTCGGGTTCGAATCGCGTTGCTTTTCTTTTTTTTACGGTTAAGTTTCTAAACAGTTTTTTTCCTGATTTTGGGTTGGTTTGGGTTAGTTTTCGTTAGCAAACAGTTTTTTTACTTGATTTTGGGTATGTCTTGGGGTACGTTTGGGTTAGCCCCTGGTTAGTTTCCTTTTCTTGAGCCCCCGTAGCGAGCGGTAGCGAGCGGAGGGCCATACGAAAAGTGAAATATTCTTATTTTAATACGTGCCCGTACTTTGGATGCACTGTTTACGAAATACACATAACACAATCATGTGGGGAACGATTCTAGACCGGCGCGACCTAGCGATTAGTCAACTAGCCGGACGATTGGCTGCATCAAGAGTACCCGCTTAGTGCGTTTGTAACCTTAGGCCTTACTTAGGATTCATTTTGAACAAGATGTACCTGGGTTCTGGATGCTTGTTATTTTTGTATAGACCTACCAGATAATACCTATTCATTCCAACGGGATATTTTCGAATGGCAGTAGAATAAGAAACCATTGCCTAATTTAACAAAC
>MU185910.1:8950-26500 GCA_016904865.1 Pissodes strobi
CGGGTCTGTTCCAGCTCAAATATACTATAATAATTTTACAGTGTCTCCGGACAAAAAAACGTATGCAAATTTAATGCTCGATACAATTTAAATTTAAAACTTGGCCCCCCTCCTGAATACGGGTCTGTTCCAGCCCAAAATACTATAAAAATTTTACAATGTCTCCGGACCTAAAAACGTATGCAAATTTTCAGCATGATACGACAATTTAAATTAAAAATTCTCCTCCTAAATATGGTCTTGTACCAGCATAAAAACACGATAATTTTGCATTTTTATCCAAACTAAATACGTACGCAAAATTTCTGCCCCATCGGTTTGGGATAACTGTTTTAAAATTATGTGTGTAAATTGTGACAACTTGCCTTGGAAAATGCGAAATAGTAAAATAATATTGAGTCGGTATAAGTGGGGACATTTGGCAACACTGCGTCGCGTTCCGGCCGGCGACACGAAGGTTACCGCATATTATATTCGTTTTACGGGGGCATTGATGTCTCCGTACAGATTCTCAGATTGCCATTTGAATAAGCCATCTATTCGTAGTAGTATTTTCTTTGATACGATGCAATTATCGCTGTGCTCTTTCGGTTTCTACAGTGCAATTATCGGAAGTAATTGCACAAGTGCATCAAAATTACCGATAATTTCGCATGACAGCGTGTTGTCTAAAAACTGCATGAGTTCATTTTCATATTTTCGAGAAAGAGCCCGACACCGAAGGTGGAGGGCTCTTTTTCCAAAATATGAAAATGATCGAATGCAGTTTTTCTAAGACAACACGCTCAAATGCAAAATTATCTGGTTATTTCAATGCACGAGTGTAATTCGGGGGAATATTTCCCGAATAAGGACATGGTTTAAAAAAATACATTTTTGTTGTTTTTTTTTTAATACAAAAACGTACATGAAACTGTAAACAAAGCAAAGAGACGCAAAAATGCGATTTTTTTAATCCGAAACGAGACATTTTTAATAATATATATTCACTTGACTTTGACGTTATTTATAAATTGTCGCTGTCATCGTAAATTTACAATGGAATTCCCATAGATACGTACGATGCAATTATCGCTGTGCTCTTTCGGTTTCAACAGTGCAATTATCGCTGTAATTTTCCGAGAATTGCACTCCTCTAATGGGATTTTTTTATACATGAGGGAAATATTCGCTGTAATTTTCCGAGAACTGCACTCCTCTAATGGGATTTTTTATACATGAGGGAAATATTCAACGAAATTAGCTGCTGAGCGAACTAGATCAGAAAAGATAATTTTTGGAGGCAAATCTGTATTTCAAATTTTATTCACCTCCATCCTAATAATTATTTCAGCTCTTCTGGCCAATGGCGACTTCAATAGCGAAAGAACGATGTCCAAAGACTCACTATAAACGTAACTAGGACTAGGTATAGCCTGAGAAAAATATATTTTTCTTCAGTAACTAGTGATCGCGATAAAAATCCAAAAACTAAGACATGGCGTGTATAAAAACCCGCAGTACACCGCTAATATAATTCATACAATCCGCCCGCTCACGAACGGCATGCGCGTTTCTGTAGAGCTCTTATGAAAACGGGGTCGGCGGCTAAATTCGGACCTTTAAAGTGCGCAAAGACGCTTAGCTGCTTTCTGTGAAAAAGTATTACAGAGCAATGTTTGCCGGCATTATTATATTGCATGATTTAAAAGATATTTTATTTATATGCATTAAAACCATTTTTCAATAAAATTACGAGATTATTGTGTTCCTAAAATCTGCCAACCTCAAATAGATGGCGAGAAACGAAACTGCGAGAACATTTCGGTTCTTAGTGCCGAAACCCAAATAACTCCTAGGTCAGATACAGCTATAGTGTAACTTAGTGACTACACCATCCGCCCAAAATGGGATCATCCATCCATTTTTATCCGATCAAAACTGCGCATGACACAAAATACTTCATACAGAGTGTGCGGAATTCAATGCTTGCTTAGCCCAAATTAAATCGATACAACCCAGGCTCAATGGCGTAACACAAATCTTTCGTCCGCTTCGCCTATATATATTTGTTATATGTTAACCTTTGTAAAAGTGACGTAACCTATCGATTTCAATGGCATATCCATTTTTTTACCTAAATAAATTTGAAATAACCCAATTTTATGCTCACTTCACCTATGTATATTTTAATATTTTAAAGCCGAGTTCATATAGCAACGAATCACGAAACACGAATCGTTGTTTTTACAAATTCGTGAAAAGTGACCATTTCATACGAAGACGAAATTCGTAGACGTTTCTAGGAAATGTCAAATTTTCACTGTGACATTTACCTTTGACGATAGGTTAGGAGGGTTGTGTTTCCTTTTTGTGTTTTTCAAAATTAATAATTAATATTCTAATATGAATGTATTTTAATGCCGACCTAGACGTAGACGTGTAATAGGAGCTTACTTGTTACTTAAGATGCGACAAAAAAGAATAATAGGAATAGGTCTATTGGTGTCTGTGAGATCTTTAAGCAACGGTGGTCGCATGGAGTATCATAATTTCGTGCAAAAAATTATGGTAAATGAGGAGAAAATATTTAGGAACTACTATAAAATGTCTTTGAAATACTTCGATTTCCTTGTGAAAAAGATTTCTCCATATACAAAAAAAATACCACACCCGAGAGCCAATTTCAGCACCAGAGACGTTATCTCTTACACTTATAGGTATATTTTAAGATAAAACTTTTATCACCAGCAGAATATTATTGCTACAGTAGAGCGTCAATATCAACCGTAGTTCATTATTATTTTCATATTTTATTTTAAGATATTTAGCTGCCGGTTGTCATAAAGAGCTTATCTTATAATAATTATAAAAACAAGAAAATATCTTATTTACATAAAACTCTTCACATATAGGTAAATATATAAGGGCGAATCAAACATCATACATACGAAAAAATAACGAAAACAAATCAAAACTAAATTAATCTAACCTAAAAACCAATATGCAAATTGTCAAATCGGCCGAAATTTTTCACGAATTCGTAAAATCTTGAAATGAACTCAAGTTTCCCGCGCCGTAGATTTTAAATTTCACGAATTTGTAAAATCTTAAATTATGCACCTGTCAACTCTCCTGTCAATTAATCTGATCAATAGCGTTAAAGTTCGTGATTCGTATTTCGTGATTCGTTGCTGTATGAACTACCCTTAACCCAAGCATCTATCACCTGTCATAAGTCATCCATCACCTGCCATACGTCATCCTTCACCTGTCAACAGCCTTTGTAATACGTCATCCGTCATACGCAATCCTTCACCTGCCAACCGCCATCTGTAAAGGCGGCGTCCCATGTATCCGATTTCCGAAAAAGCTTTAATTTTCTTGAACAAGAATTATGCAAGTCACATCCGGATCCGAAATTCGTGAAATATGACATTAGAGAAGGAAGAAGAAAAGTTTAGCAACTAACCAACATAAAACTGCTTCTCTTGGACTCTTGTATTTATTTTATCTTCTATATAACCGAGAGTTTTTCGTTTTAAGTAGATATTACACGTATGAATTTTTATTATAATAATTCATTTGTTAAAATCGAAATTTGTTTAATAAGTCATGCCCGTTTTACTTTAATGTTAGAGCAAGTCTTTCTCCCGCAGATGGTGAAAAGTGTCATATGACATCCCAATACAATTTAAATACTTTTCTTGATAGGTCAACACCTTTAGTTATATGCATATGGGTCAACCGCATTTCTTGCAGTAGATTATGGTATGCCCCTTGAATTTTCCTGTTTCTAAAAATATCCCGTACCCAAAATCTTTTGTTTTCCCTGCTTATTCTTGCTTAAAATTAGCAATAGGGATAAAAGCAGCACAGTATTTACTTTGCAAATGTAGTTCCGCCGTCTTTGAAGTTGATGGTTCATTGTTCATTTTGTATTGAAAATAACGAAAAATGAATATATACCAAAAATAAGTCAAGGAAACAATAAAAATTACGGAAGTGAGGTTAAAAAACGCACGATATCGGACAAAAGTTAAAATTATTTTAACGCATACGACGTCGGATGAATTCTTAAAATATTCGGATGAAAATTGGCGGCAAAAATTTTTGACCAATAGGAGCATCGTCGGACCATCGTACCGTCGGATATCGGATGCATGGGACGCCCGCGCCGCCTTAATACGTCATACGTAATCCTTCACCTGTCGACCACCATTTGTAATACGTCATCCTTCACCTGTCGACAGCTATTTGTAATTAGGGGTTCGCGAGACTATGGTCTCGGTCTCGGTCTCGAAAACGAGACCGAGACCAGGAAATTAGAATCGAGACCGAGACTTACCTATCGAGACCGGGACCAAGTTAACGAGACTCTCGATCTTGGTATCGAAAAATATATTTATTTGTTGAATTTTTAAAACTTATTTTTCTGAAAAAATCAAATTTTTATGTATGTTATTGGCAATTTATGCCAACGGGGTCCAATCAATCAAAAAATTGAAAAATCGTGCAAATTCGGGTATAACGCTTGTTTATTTTAAATTGGGCTGTTTCTTTTTAAGATTCTAGAAGAAAGGTTATACTGTTAGGTACATAATATGTAATTGTGTAGGTAACTTATTTTGATCCATTTCCAAGGAATGACTGACTGACTGATCATTTATTTGAATACTGATAAGTTGACAACTACAAATCTTAGAACTATGCAGGCCTTAGGTAATATATAACCTAGTGTTATCAGTTGTTTATGCCAGGCGTTGTTCGTCCAACGCCATGGCCAACCCATTATGGCACCCATAGGGGGTTGATCTAATCCTACTTAAATAAACTAAGGGCAGTAGTAGTGCCGGTGGTGTGCTCACGTGGGTTAGACCCTTCAATGTCGCTCAATTACTGTATTGGCTGAAGCTGGAAGGCTGGTTAGTACAGTATTAAGTGTGATATATTGCTGCCTGGTTATTATGCAAGGACAACTTTGCAAAAACCTTGCTTCAACTGCTCATTTGGAGCAGGCGCTCATAATGCTAAGGACAATAAACTATGTACAACATATATCTATTTACAGATTTATATACAATGTATATACATAATATATACAAGATATAATGACTTGTGCTTCACAAGTCAGTTCCAGTATTCTATCATTACATCAAGGCATAACAGACGAGTCCGACGGTTCAGGCTACGGGATATGGATGCTTCGGTGGTTGGGAGTTAAGTAAGGTATATTAGGTGCTGCTGCATATTTATATGCGGCGTAGTACCTTTAACAGGCCCCGCCCCCATGTCCGAACATGGTCGGCTGGCCAATGAGAAAGCAGGCTCATGCATTGCCCACGAAAGTAATGCACTCCTGCTCTCCTGATACTTGCGAATTTAGGAGAATGTTAGAAATTGATTGGAAAGCTATTAGAAAGTAGGATGTTGTTAAGGGTTGTTATGTTCATGTAAAAATTACGTGTTTAGGCTAAGGGGGTCTTTGCTGCTTATAAAACATTGACGTTAATCTATATATAGTGCCGTGGGGGGTGCGATACTCGGGGTCGTATCTCCTATCAGCGATGTTTGCTGTATGCATGGTTATCGATGTATTCCTCGACATATTCAACTCTATCTAGCCCATGCATGCAGGTCCGCAGTTCGGACTCGATCACGCAGAGTAAGGGAGAACGCCGCTCTCAGGTATCTATTTTGCAGGATCTGAAGTTTACGTAAGTGTGTTCTGGCCACCGAGCACCACACCGGTGGACCATATAGTAGTGCAGGACGTATGACTGACTTATATAAAATAATTTTATTCGTAGGGCTTAGAAATGACCGTCCTGTCACCAGTAGGCTTAGACCTTTTTTGATGCCTTCATTTTTTGAAATTATGGCTGCAATTTGTTTACTAAAGTTTAGCTTATTGTCGAATGTAAATCCTAGGTATTTTATTTTTTGTTTGGGAAAGATTTGTGTGTTCCCTATTGCGAGAGGCGCAATATCAGTATTTTTTATCTTGCGAGTAATAACAGCAAGTCCAGTTTTACTGGCATTTAGGGAGATCTTCCACCTTTGATAATATGGTATGATCATATTCATATGATCCCCTAACCTTGACTTCGCCACCTCGGTGATGGGATCCGAGGAATAAATTGCCGTGTCGCCAGCAAAAAGGGCGGTATGGGTTTCGGGATGTGACGGGATGTCTGCAATATAAAGGTTGAAAAGCAGCGGCGAAAGTACAGTGCCCTGTGGCACACCTGCTAGCAGTCTCCTGCTAGCAGACGTGTGTGTTCCTACTCTGGTCACGAAAATGCGTTCGGCAAGGTATGATCCAATAAGGGAGACTAGATGTAACGGTATGCCGTGGTTAGCTCAACCCCTCGTGCCATACCCTGTCGAACGTCTTCTCAATATCCAGGAACAGGGCCACAGTTGATTGCCTTCTGTTAAAGGCATCGTAGATGTCAGATGCGATTTTCGCGGCAAGCATGACAGTGCCATTCCGGCCGCGAAAACCGAACTGCTCCGGGGGTATGATGCCGAGTTTTTCGACAACTCCGTTGGCCCTCGGCAAGATTAGCCTTTCAGCCACCTTGCCGAGGGTGTTCAATAAAGATATCGGCCGGTATGATGCCCTAAGTGAAGGATCTTTTCCTGGTTTCAGGAAATGGATAACGCACGCTGCGTTCCAGGGGGTAGGGAAATGTTGTAGCCTGATTACCGCATTAATTATGTGCAATAGGTGGATAAGTGACTTTTTAGGTAGATTTCCAAGGAATAAACAGCTATGAGTTTTCACATTTTTCGTAATATCTACAAGGTAATAAAACATCGCGTATTCATTAAAACAACTGGATATCTGCTTCTGGTACAACCGTGTCAGATTAGTATATTAAAAGATGAATGGCCACCTTTGACCATATCCACTTATACAGTATATACCGTATACATATACAGAGTGTCACAAAATTAGTGGACGAAGCATTAGCCCTGTAGTTATTGGTCAAAAATACCTTAAATTTTTTCTGTAAACATATATCGGGAAACGCCCCTTACGGGAGCTAGGGCCTCTTAAAGGTGGGCCCCTAAACATGTTTTTTTTCTAATTATTTCCAAAATTGTGTAAAATAATTTTAAAATTTTGGAATTCCCCTAAGTACACTAAGTTTAATATTTAGAATTCGGAAATGGAATAAGAAATAGGAAATTTTAGTCAGGTCAGGCGTTTTGGTGCTTAACATTTTGGGAGCGAATATAAAAAATTATCGTCAACTTTTTTGGGGGCTATTTTTTTATTTCCTTTAAAGTTTTTAAAATTTTATTTTTTTTTGGGTAAAAAAGTGCCTCTTATTTCGTATCATTAGGACGGAGGGTTTTGAGAAAAACGGATTATAAATGTATTCCGACTGCCAAAAAACGGGTGTAAATTGAATGCTATAGTTTATCAAATTTTGAAAATCTGTCATAACTTTTTTCTGGAACAAGTGTTTCTACTATTTTATAATACATAATATAAAGTTTTGTAACGTAAAAGGAATTTTTGGGGAATATCAAAAATTATAACCTTCATTTTACAACCGTTTTTGGCAGTCAGTATACTCTAAAAACAGTTTTTCTCAAAAACGCTGCGTCCAAGCGAAGCAAACTAAGAGGCACTTTTTTGCGACAAAAAAAATTAAAATTTTCAAAATTTGAAGAAAAAATATATAAAATGTTAGCCCAAAAAAAAGTTAATTTTTAGATTCACCCCCTAAAATGTTCGCACCTGACTTAAATTTTATTATTTTTAATTCCATTTTTAAATTCAGAATATTAAAGTTAGTAGAATCCCAAAATTTTAAAACTCTATTTTACACCGTTTCGGAAATAATAAAAGAAAACCATATTCAGGGGCCCATTTTTAAGAGCTAGAGCCTCTTAAAAATGGGCCCCTCCCTTCCCGATATATATTTATAAGAAAAAATTTAGTTATTTTTGACCGATAAATACATGGTTGATGTTTCGTCCACTAATTTCGCGACACCCTGTATACCGTTAAATTTTAAGAGTTTTCAAAATAAATGTTTCCATATAATACAGAATGTTTGAAAATGACATCACTTTGTATGGTTACGCTACAACGATAAGAAATGTAAAAAATAAGAAGAAAAAGCGTTGACTTTGACAATAAAATTGACATAAATCGGTACCTAGTTTTTATGTGTATATACTTAAAAATCCCTATCACTTGTATACCTACCTACATTAGAGGTAAGCATTTTTATATCAAAACAACAATTTAGAAACTAAAATGAAATATATTAATATATTATTAGGTACCTATTTAAGTTAACTATTATTATCCAAACAACTGTTGCAAACAAAAAATGTAAAATTATTTAAGAAGTGTAACCCTTATATCATATCTACCCCAAGAACTGATACACAAATGACACTTATTAGATGTTTTATTTAACTTAACATTCCGAAGTAACCTTTGTGTTATTAACGAAATAAAACAATAAATTATTTAATTACTTTTTATTTGCTCAAACCGAGACCGAGACCAAACCGAGACAAGACCGAGACCGAGACCAAGGTAGTCTCGGTCTCGAGCTTCGAGAAGGAGACTAAATTTTTTCTTCGAGACCAAGACCTGGCAAGTCTCGCGAACCCCTATTTGTAATACTTAATCCATCACCTGCCATACGCCATCGTTCACCTGTCAACATTTAATTATAATACGTCATGCCATACGTAATCCTTCACATGTCATCCTTCACCTATTAATCACTATTTGTCATATGTCATCCATCACCTGCCATACATAATCCTTCACCTGTCAGCCACCATTGTCATACGTCATCTATCATTCGTCATCAATGGCGTATACAATTTGCTCCAACCTAAATAAAAAAAGTGTAGTAACTTAGTTTTTTTACTCACTTCCTCTATGTATATTTTATTTACAATGTTTTCACTAACTACGCCTATGTACTATTTGCATAGTTTAATACATTCCGGGCTACTCTATGACGTTGAAACTCGAAAGCAAGTCATTAAAAGAATATTGGGGGAGTACCGCTAACAATCCAAAACGATTAGACATTATGGGATGCCTTTTAAATAATAACATATTATAGATTTAGAGAATAAGACAGTTAATTAATATCTAATAAAGTAGCAATTGACCAGGCATTCTGAATGTTGACTTAAATTAATATCGCCCTTACCTTATTCCAACTCATTAATCCTATCTTTCTTTTATAACGGATTAACAAACGTTTTAGTTCATTACAGATTCCAGTCCCGTTTTAGAGTTTTTAGAAGTTTTTTTCTTGTAGTCACAGACATTTTCAAAGTCTATTCATAAACTGTATTTTCGAAAACGTTCCATAAAATGTATGCAGTTCGAGAAATGATCGTCTTTTTCCGAATTACAAACCAGAGAACCGTGTTTTGGTACAACTTAAATTCCAAATTTATTTACAACCCCCGAAAATATTAAAACAGCAGGCAGGCAGATCCAACTGAAGTGAGCTGCGCCAGTTTGATTAATAGGACAGAGTCTAAAAAAATCCAAGTTAACAATGTATCAAATACTACTGGAAATGTTGATGTTAGTTTTCTGAATGAACCGTCATTACTCATGTGTACAATATGTAGAAAATTATTTAGAACTAGTGAGTATACTATGATTGTGCTAGAAACTAACAAAACTGGATTCGTTTGGAAGGAAATGCGAAACAGCATGAATTTAGATCAACAAACAAAATATAAGAATAATGTAATATATTGTATAATGTTTGGTTAGGTTTTGATAATAAGCACACAATAGTTCGATTCACACAACAACAATGTTTGATGAATATATTTTTAGTCTTGGTAATAATAAACACGTTTATTTAAGCTGTATATTGTTTTTATTTACTTCAATCACAAAATCATAGATTTTGCACTATTACTACCATATACATAACTAACTAGGCAATTATTGCAATATTTTCAATTTTACCCTACGTCTAAATTGATTATTCAGTATTTTTTAACTTAAACACCACACATAGTGTGTTTTTATAATTTTATAATTATATATATAATATATCGACTCTAAGAACATTAATTATGTCAGTATAGCATAACATATATATTAATCATGTAGCCTGGCCTGTCGCACTTTCTATGAATACGTTGTCAAAAAAGTGTTAGATACTTAGCATAGTATAGAGAAATAGCTCATCATCACAAGGAAACAACTCGTATATTTTAAAATAGCTATACAGGCAAATATCCATCGTAAAATCGTTGATTGAAGCGCTCTTCAATCAACGGTAAAATGTAGTTTAGTAACACACTCTGGTAACTGCAATGAAAACGTCGGATCCTAAGCAAGTAGTTGTTTCCTAAACCCGCCAGGCGTCGCTGAGATACGCTACACTGCAGTACGCAGACTCGTACCTGTCATACGGATGGAGATGACAGCGACAAAGACGGACGGCCGCCATTCGAAATTTGTATTTCAGCGTTTGTTTTGTTGTTTGTGTGTTGGTTCTTGTTTATTTTTCTAAATAATTAGCGAAATGGTGTTCAACTGTTGTGTATCAAGTTGCAAAAACTATAACAAAGATGCTCAAATGCATATTTTTCCGAAAGATCGATTGGTAAGTGAAAAATTCCCTTTGCTCCAAAGAGTTAACAATTTTCGACAGAGTATTAATACTTTTAAGGAAAAAGTTCTTTTTTTAAATGCCTGACAAGTGCCAAAAGTACGATAAACATCACACATATTTACGTACAATTTATATACCTTTATCTTTATAATTTGCCAAAATATTTTGTTATTTAACTGAAACTGTGGGTACTCATTGAATAGTTTGAGAAATACTGATCATCTATATCAATAAATCTGTTATTAGCAAAAATTTCTTATTTTCTTAGCTCTACAGCCTTTGGATAGAAAAGATTGGGAAGAAGATATGAAGATGAAGCCCATAGACAGGGTTCGCAAATCTTATCGCACCTGTGACATTCACTTCGCATCCTCAGCTCTCTTCATAGCAACTCGTAACAAATCCACACTAAAACAAGATGCAATTCCAACTTTGTATCTGGATAAACCTTTCATATGTTCATATGAAGAAACTGAAGAAAATTCAAGCATTTAAAGTTTCAATATTTGTTTCTAGATTCTCCATGCGACAGGGTGGAACATGAAAAAATTGTCCCAGATATGCCTCAGCCTCGGCCTGAACAGACAATTGAGGTGCCGCTTACTTCAGCATCTGTGGAGCCTCCGTAACTCCAGCCTTCAACACCTGTTAAGAGACCTCTTATAAAGTGTGTACACCAGCTAAAATATCAAGTAAGTAGGTACAACACATTTAATGTAAATTATTTTAATAAAAACTGTTCCCTTTATTTGTTGTTTAAATTTATCGACTGAATTAACTTATTTTTTTTTTATATTTCTTGAAAAGCAAGTAAGATAGAGAAAAAATGTATAAGAGGAAGAGGTTTTAATTTAAAATGCTTAATCTAAAAAAAACTGAAACTTATAAAAAAGCAGTGGCATATACCATATTCTTACCTTTTTCCAAATAAGTTGCCCTTTGTAACGCCACCGAAATAATTACGAAAAATCTGCTTGTGTCAAAAGATATCTTTTATTATGACAAACTTGCCAAGTTTAATGAAAATCGACCTAGGGCTCTTGAACTATGAATAAAAAAGTATATATTTTATTAAACTTCAACTCGAAAAGAAGCTTTAAATCATAGTTTAGTTTGTCTAAATGCATTAGAGTGAGTACTGTTGTTGAATGAAAGAGTATAGTGTGACATATTGTAGCGTATGAAGCCTTTGCGAACAAATATGTATGATTAATTCAATGACATATTCTTGGTTTAGATAAGGTTTAAGGCTGTGTGCACGTGGAAATAATTAAATTGGAGGCTTTTGTATTTCGTGCAAAATCTCTTTATTTAGCAATGCAGAGTGCTTTCGGCCTTATGCCACCATCAGTGCTTTTTTGTCACGAACTAGCACAGTCGAGTCGAAACAATCAAAAAATCTTGGACCACACATAGATTTAAAATTGACATTACAGAGGGGGCTGTTATAGCCCATTTTTCAAATTTCTAAGGAGTGCGGCTACATGTTTAGCGACTTGACCCTTTGTGGGTCAAGTTGCTAAAGATGTAGCCGCACATATTCCTTAGAAATTTGAAAAATGGACTATAACAGCCCTCTCTTTCTGTGTGATTTGTGATGTAATTTTAATTCCAATGCTTAACCTATGTGTGGTCCAAGATTTTTTAATTGTTTCGGCTCGACTGTGCTGTGTCAGTTCCTGACAAAGAAGCACTGATGATGGCCTAAGGCCGAAAGCGCTCTGCATTGCTAATTAAAAAGATTTTGCACGAAATACAAAAGCCTCCAATTTAATTAAATATTCTTGGTTGGCTTACCCTGTATATTAATCTTCTAAATACATATTTCTACACTAAGAGAATCATCTCACATTTTTTTTCCTTCCAGGTTTAGGAAAGCGGGCCAGTTTGTTGTCATACATAAAAGTACATAGAGCATCAGATTTAACTCCAAGGCAAGATCTTTTCACAAAGTAGCCAGTCAGCTGCGAAAGACTGCCAAAAAACCAGTTTGAAGAAAAAGTTTGGGTTAGACGATGTCTCCCACACTATTGAATTCATATTATATTAATATTGTTATGTTGTATTATTATATATTTGTTGTACTTTCATATGCCATAATTCTGCTATATTTTGAATTTGAATATTTAAAAAAATATCCACAATGAAACGTTTTTTATTTCAAATTAACCCTTAATGCAAAAAATGCTTTGACCAGCAATTGTTCGATATGCTCTAAATTTTGGCAGAAGCATGTCTGACAAAATGAAGACCACTTCGAGCAACGAGTGAGAAATCTCTTTGCCCGATGTGGTCTTCATTTTGTCAGACATGCGTTTGTCAAAATTTGGATCATATCGAACAATTAGAATAAATTTATGCCAATGTAACCGTTTCAAACGTCCCGCCATTCTTATTTAGTTCTTCCTAAACCCGCCCTACGGCGCTGAGTGTTACAACGATTGGGCTCGTTATACAGAGTTGCCTATCTATTTTTTTAGTGTTTTATCTATGTTTAGTAACATAGTTACTGTGTGGCACTACCTGCATGTAAATAATTAGTCAAAATAGACTCTATAGTTAAAGGTTTAACGTAATCTATACTCATATATCAAAATTAAGTCAATATAGTTATTAGGAAAATACAAATACATGCTGAGTAATTTCTATTTGCATATATGTCGGCTTTAAGTACAGAGTAGCCTGGTAAGAAAAATAATGCCTGTACAAACAAGAGTTGAATATTATTAAAATATTGCAATAATTGCCTAGTTAGTTATGTATATAATAGTAATAGTGCAAAATCTATGATTCTGTTATTGAAGTAAATAAAAAAATACAACTTAAATAAACGTGTTTATTATTACCAAGACTAAAAATATATTCATCCCACATTGTTTTTTGTGAATCCAACTATTGTGTGCTTATTATCAAAACCTAACCAAATATACAATATATTACATTGCTCTTATATTTTGTTTGTTAAATTTTCTTTGTTTCTAGCACAATCATAGTATTTATTACGCCACCCACTAGTTCTAAATAATTTTCTACATACTGTACACATAAGTAATGACGGTTCATTCAGAAAACTAACATCAACATTTCCAGTAGTGTTTGATACAGTATTAACTTGAATTTTTATAGACTCAGTCATATTAATCAAACTAGAGCAGCGTACCTGAGCTGGATACTCGCCTGCCAGCAGTTTTAATATTTTGGAGGGTTGTATTAAATAAATTTGGAATTAATGTTGTACCAAAGCACAGCTTAGTACAATCAGCTAGGACACTCCGTTCGTGAGAATGGTTTGCGCCGATCCTTGCGCATGGCGCCATTATGGGGAAGATCACGGCACTAGCGTCGTTAGCGGCTATTTGTTCCTTAGATTTTGAAACAATTGAACATAGGCGTAGTTAAAAGTATTTTTATAACTTGCGATATGATGGGTTTCCCAAAGAGGGGACACGTTTGTGCCGCTAAAGGTTGTATTAATAAAACATATAATTGTGATATGACCTTCTTTCGGTTTCCTAGTGATAAAAAGAGGTAAGTATCTAATCATAACTACGATATATGTAATATTTTCACGGCTTAGTACAAAGCTGTGATGTTTTGTTGGGTCCACATTACAACTTGAATATTCTTATTGTACATTATGGGCATGTCTGTGCAAAGCAATGAATGTTTCGTCATATGCCATCATTCTTTATGTCATCAATTTACTTCGTAATTATATACGGGTAATAGTTATTATTTGTATTTTTAGAGCGCAAAGTAACGGATTGCCGCCTTAAAAAGAATGTTACTGTAATCTTTCGCAAAAGGCAATCTTTGCGCTCGAAAAACACACAGAACTTTTTCTACAGCCCCATTTTTTAGAATTAAATGTACATTTTTCTCTATACTTGTTCTGAAATTTGCAAATGACTGTCAGTTTTGACATAATATATTCGGACTTCGGGCATTCTTAAAACAGGAGTGCCAGCAACAAACTGTAACAAACGCACGACTGTCATTTATTTATCTTCGGTTTCCATGACCACTCGACGGAAAAAGTGAGACTTTTTCCAAAATATTTGCAGTAATAGTATATTGTGCAACAAGTGTTGAAAATAACACCTTTGAAAGTGATTTTTCACACGCGTTGCATACTGTACTTTTTCTACGACTGCAAATAATATTGATATATAATATTTATTATAATATAATATATCAAGCATCTTGTCTTTAAATTAAAATTTATAGTTTACAAAGACCATACAAACACTTCTACAGCAATTTGTGTAACTAGTTAATGAGTAGGTATTGAGATGCCAGGGCTGGGACAACGCCCTACCCGGGGCGTCCTTTTAGGGTTTCGTCCCTCATTCTAGGGCTTCGCCCTTAACTTTTGGAGTTATTTTCATATCTTTGGAAGAAGGCGCCATTTACCGGCGGTCTCCTCTTATAGCTTTGCCTTCCCTCGTGGGACCCATTTTTTACATATTCGGCTCGGGAGCATCCGGGGGCGAAGCCCTAAATTGGGGCTCCTCGAGGCCCTGAAATGGAGCCCCTGGTACGGAGCCAATTTTTCACAGATTTTAAAATGTGGCCCTCGGGGGGCGAAGCTTTTCAATGGGACCCCCGGTGTGCGAGCCTCATATTTGACACATTTGGAAAAGAGGCTCGGGACGAAGCCCTAAAATGGGCCTCCCGGGGGGGGGGGCGAAACCCTAGAATGGGGCCTATGTTACGGAAATCCCATTTTTTAAGATTTAGGTATAGAGCTCCCGGGGGCGAAGCCCTAAAGGGTATGAGAGTCCCATTTTCTACAGTTTTGCAAAAAGGGGCTCCTGGGGGGTGAAGCCCTAAATTTGGACCCCCATTTTTAGAGATCTGGGAATGGGACCTCTGAGGGCAAAGCTCTAAAACGGGGACGAATCCCTTTAATCTTAATACCCCAATAAGCGTGTGAGAAATATACTTTGCACACGCCGTGTACAATAAAGTATACTTTTTTTTAAATGTCCAGTTTCAAGAGCTGTTGTTACTGCGTTTTTACCTATTTTCAGGGCAGTCGTAGAAAAGATTATATTTAAGAGTTCGCATGTAATATTTTCTTAAAAAATATTAATTTTAATTTTAAAAATATCAACAAAAATAAGTTAATCATATGGAGGAATCAATAAAATTATTATAGTGTAAGTACTTTTAGTCACAAACGGTTTTGATGTCAATTTATTTTCGCTTCGCCCTCAAAATAGTACACCTATTAAGAAGAAATAAATAATAAAATTGTAAAAATATTCAAAATACCCATGTAATCATTGTCTTTTTCACTGATTCCGTTCAAATGTATGTAAGTATTTATTTTAATTTAATTATCTAATGTTTACTGTGGTTCGACCATATTTTATGTTTGTTTTATTTTTCGACTTGTAAAATTATACCTTGTATAACTCTTCTTAAATAAATTGTGTCTTTGTATTGTTCCAATATGTTTATTAATTTATTTTTCCTTCATGAATACGATAATCACTAATAATCAGCATATCACCTAGCACCCGAGTTTAACCAATAACCTGATAATACGGTACTGTAATTCAAAACTAAAATATCCTTGATACGGCGCTGAATTCTCTCCCCGGTGCGAGAGCGACAGCGCGAGTTTCGCCTATCTTGCATCTTTTTCTGTTCCGGGCCAATACTTCAAAGGTGCCGGCCGAGAGACTTCCAGCTGATTGTTGTACTAAGCTGTGACCAAAGCTCGGATCTCTCGTTTATAGTTCGGGAATAGACGATAATTTCTCGAACAGTATACATTTTTTGGAACGTTTTCGAGAATGCAATTTATAAACAGACTTTGAAAATGTCTATGTGACTAAAAGAAAAAAACTTCTAAAAACTCAAGAACTTAGCTGTTGACAGGTGAAGGATGGGGTATGATAAATGACGTATGACGTATTACAAATAGCGGTGGACAGGTGAAGGATAACATATGACAAAAAATTGGGTTATTTGATTTTTATTTAGGTAAAAAAACAGATACGCCACTGAAATCGATAGGTTACGTCACTTTAAATTAAGGTAGAAAAAATATATATAGGCGAAGTGGACGAAACATTTGTGTTACGCCATTAAGCTTGGGTTGTATTGATCTAATATGGGCTAAGCGAGCATTAAATTATACACAATCTGTATGAGCTAGTTTGTGTCATGCGCAGTTTTGATCGGAATAAAATGGAATGATGTAGACACAAGCAATAGGGTTGTAGCTGAGCTATTGGTGGATTTATTGCGTTGTTTTCAACTTTGGCGCTCTTTTTTTTATTTCCGTTGCTGCTATTCCTAACCGGGAGATTAGTAGATTTTGGGAACACAATAATCGCATAATTTTATTGAACAATGGGTTCAGTGCATATAAATAAAACACCTTTTAAATCATTCAATGTAATTCCGGCAAAGATTACTCTGTGAAATTTTTTCATAGAAAGCAGCCAAGCGTCTTGGCGCATTTTAAAAATCACTTTAAAGGCCCACATCTAACCGGCCAACCCCGCTTTAACAAGAGCTCTATAGGAACGCGCGTGCCGTTCGTCAGCTGGCGGATTGTATGAATAATTATATTAGCGGTGTACTGCGGGTTTTTATACCCGACGCCTACATCGCACTGGCGCGGGCGGCGGTCCTAATTTTTTATTCCATTCGCAACTGGTTTTTGGACTTTTCTCGCGATCACTCTAGTTCCTGAAGAAAAATTTATTTTTTTGAGGCTAGAACTAGTTCTAGTTACATTTACATCGTTCCTTCGCTAATGGAATCGCCATTGGCCAGAAAAGCTGAAGTAATTGTTAGGGTAGAGGTGAATAAAATTCGAAATACAGATTTTCCTCCAAAAATTATCTTTTCTGTTCTAGTTCGCTCAGCAGCCAGTTTCGTTGATATTTTTTAACTGTCCAGCCTAATCACT
>MU185910.1:26600-45192 GCA_016904865.1 Pissodes strobi
ATCTAATTTATTCTTGCACTCTTTGATTTTTGGATCATTAACTAATTTGGGTTTTTGGTTTATGTTAATTAGTTTTAATGGAAAGAACTGATAAAAATGTTTGTAAAACCGTATAAAAATATATTCCATTTTGTCACTTGTAGCTTCATATTCTTGAAGCCAGTTTTGTTCCTTTAGACCATTGACAAATAATACTTTGTTTTGAAAAATATCTTGTGTATAATTTTATTTTGCATTATAAGTACTTCACTGATGCTGGCTGCATTGTCCCAGCATACAATCCCAGAGTTCAAGACAGAATGCACATATGCAAAATAACTTCATAGCAATACAGATCTTATTACATCATCAAATTCGTTTGTACTGGAATTTATTTTCAGATAACTGTTCTAATTGGAAGGTTACTTTTTGAGCGGTATGATCAGAGATAAACGTATTAAAAACCTTACTATATACCCATTAAGTCTAAATTTAAGAAAATATTTTCTATGCAAGAGGCTGAGTTATATGTTGTCCTAGTATTCGTGAAAATTGACTGGTTTAGGTTAAAGGATTTTAATATTGACAAAAGGTTGATTTTATTTCCATTTTCTTTAAGCATTTCTATGTTTATGTCACCTGCAATTATAATTCTCTTATTTTCAACGATAATATTTGTTAACAGAGATTCAAACCTACCAAGAAAAGTATTTATACTTCCAGATGGTGGTCTGTATACCTACAGATATTATTATGATTTGCAATCCATTTAGATCACATTCCACCGCTGCGCACTCAAACTCATTTTTAACCGCAAGTCTGTTAATTTTAGTTCTTGTATGGCATTTGTTTTTTTTTTGCGTACATACACTGCACTACCTCCATGTTGACCGGTTTCGCGACAATAACATTTTTATCGAAAAGTATTTGAGTTCTTCTATTGACTTCCAGTGCTCTGTAATGCATAGGAATTTACAGTAGGTGTTTTCTTCTAAAATTTCATTAATTCCATCAATTGCATTACCGAGTGACTGGACGTTTTGGTGGATGATACTGACGTTTGTCATAATTTCTCTGCTTATTGCCTTTGTTTGATTCTTTTCTCCGTTTTTGTTTTGTTTATCTTGTTTATCTATAAAAAATCTCCGCCATAATCGATGTTATTTCTGAACCTTGCCATTCTTCGTTTATATACTGGACAGTTTGTGTCTCTAGTTGAGTGTCTGTGTATTGAATTGTGTGCATTGAAAAGTCGAAAAGTTCTTTGCATTGTTGTTGTTCTTTGTCATGACTTTCTATGATTACTGCACCATTTTTTGTTTGTTTTATGTTTTTGAAACCTTTTCCAATGTCTTTGATATTGATTCGCTTCCTAAGTGTTGTTATCGATTCTTTTGGGTCATGTACATTGTCTATTCTGATTATCGTTTCAGGTTTTTTGTGGTTTTCGGTGTTGTCCATTTTTGTTCGTGTGAATTTTGATATTCGTTTT
Organism: Pissodes strobi; assembly: GCA_016904865.1. Lineage (NCBI taxonomy): Eukaryota > Metazoa > Arthropoda > Insecta > Coleoptera > Curculionidae > Pissodes > Pissodes strobi. The sequence goes on from MU185910.1 coordinate 28,072, forward strand.
GCGTCGTATTTTCAATGTTTCTTGTAATATTTGCATATGTATTATTGGTCTACGGTTTGTTTCTTGGGTCATCTTCCCAAGTCTCATATTTTCTATATGTTTGTTGTAATTTGCTTTTTAGTACTAGGTATATTTTCTTTTTCTGTGTGAAAAACTTACATATTTCTATGTGCGCCTGTTTCACAGCCTTCTGATCTTTTCTTGGAAGGCTTAAGTTTCCATCTTCACCTTTATCCATCACTTCAGAGATTACATCTAGTGTTGAATAAAGCTTTTCAATCATTCTCTCAGAGAGAGTTTGATATTCTCTCGTGTTACTGCTGTTATCCTTTTCAAAGTTAATTTCTTCTGTGTTGTTTTTAATCCCCTCACACGGTGTTTTACACGCTTTATATTGCTCTGGCGTAGTTGCTGATCTTTGTCTTTTATTTCCTTCTTCCACATCTTTGTTAATTTGCTTATCCTCTTTTTCTGCTGCACTTATTGGGGTGTTCTTATTAAAATTGGATTTGTTTTAAAGACCGAATTGTACCTGTCGTTTTCATTAGAGTATTCATCAATCTTTTTGGAACTCCCTGGTATTTGTTGTTGTTGGTCTGATTGTTTACCTATATCGCTTATCAGCTGGGTCACGTCGTCCTTGACCCCTATGATTTTGTTTATTTCTGACTTGGTTAGGTTTATTGATCCCAATGAAGAACTTCATGTTTTTTCCATTTTTTACTTTTTGATGGTTTTTTATTTTTACCTTGGGTTTTGCAGCAGTCACCCGCCATGTCCAATTTCAACAATGATATCCTTAAATATCCCGCTAAAAACTTTAAAAGACGCCGACAAATTCATACTCGTGTTTATCGTATCGTATCAAATCATAATATCGTATATATCGTAATATAATGTTCAAGTTCGCTGAAATATAATTCTCTTTTCTATTTAGGCAAACCCCTCTATAATAAAATTCCGGATCAAATAATTACCACTTGTTTCTTTTAACAAAATTATTAAATAATTTTTAGTAAAAAATGCTCACTCGTTCAGGCTTGCGCCATGGGCAACCTCGTATTAACTTATGAGGCACAATAATCACCCAAGCTAATCAAAATGATTTTGCCCAGTGTGTAGTAGCTTAAACGAGACGAAACTAACGCAAACTAACCGAAGCTAATCCAAACTAACCAAAGCTAACCAAAATGATTTCGCCAAGGCTTGCGCTTCGTGAAAGCCTTTCTTCACAGAAGTGCATAGTAGCTTAAAAGTCAAAGTATTTATTCAGGCTATTACATTACAAGAATTTTTGCATACGTCAGTATAATTATAATTAAAATAACTTAAACTAATTAAACATTACAAAGTACAATTAAAATCAAGATATAAACTGTGGAAAAGTATCTATAAAACAAACAAATACCGAGGTCTCACTTAAAATTAATAAAAACGAATATGTATAAATGTATAATAAAGTACAAATAAAAATATATCGCAAAGGTACAAAGTTTTTACATATTTTGACAAACAGAAGACGATACTAACAGTTTAAAAAATAGATTAAAAATTTGCCATCGTCATAGGTGCATCACAGAATTCTGCAATAGACTAAAACACCCTATCTAGAAGGTAGGTTTTAATTTTTTTCACAAAAGGTCTTGGTGGCAAATTTTTTATAGGTAAAGGAAGCTTGTTAAATATCTTTGGGGCAAAGTGATTGACAGAGAAGCGAGACCTTTCTATCCGAAAATTCTGTCCATGTCTGGTATTATACTCACATATGTTATTGTTTCTAATAAGAACATTGCTATTATGTTTTGTCATTTTTAAACACTGCACAATATAAAGACATGAAACAGTTAAAATTTTCAGTTCCCTAAAGGTTTGTCGACAATCTGCCTGATAGGGCAACCTTGAAATAACTCAGACAGCTCTTCGCTGTAATTTAAAAATGTCGGACACACCAGGTGCATGACTCCAGGCAAGTAGTGCGTATGATATTGTTCACTGTACCAATGAGTGAAATGTCATTACCAACACGTCTTTAGAAACAGCATCAACCAGATTCCTTAAAACATATATGCTTTTGCATATTTTTTACTGGTTTGATCAATAACTTAATCTAGGATCAATGTGTACACCGAAAAATTTAAGATTGTCTGGATTATCCAGATCTGCCGAAGTACTTAATGAAAAGGTCAGTGGTTCAGTTTTTCCCTGATTCAGTGTGAAGCAGTTGGCTGTGAACCAATCAGATACCCTCGCTCGCGTCCCCTCTAACCTCATCTTAACCCCATCAATATCCGACTCAGCCTGTAATACAGTTGTATCATCAGCAAACAAAACAAAGTCCGCACCAGGGTCGCTGGAGAACCAGATCGTTCATATATATGATGAACAATAAAGGTCACCGGACAGACCCCTGAGGCACCCCAAACTGGATCGGCAGGACGCCTGAAGCAGAGCCACCAAAGTCAACAAACTGGCATCTGTCGGTCAAGTATGACTCAATTAGACCAGCACTGTTGGATGAAAAGTTGTAGTATTTCAGTTTTGATACCAGTATGTCAGAAGAAACGCAGTCGAAGGCCTTAGTTAAGTCGCAAAAAAGCGCCGAGACATGTTCACCAGAATTAAAAGCATTAGTTACAGTAGTAAGTAACTGGTTTATGGCCATCACAGTGGACACTCCATTTCTAAAACCAAACTGACTATTATTCAATAAGTTACTGTTGATAAAATGATCAGATATTCTTGTTTTCAATGCTTTTTCGAATATTTTACTATAAATAGGCACTAAGAAGATTGGTCTGTAATTTGAAACGTCATTATGGGATCCTTTCTTAAATATAGGTACCACACGAGACATCCAAAAGCGGAGGGAAAAATTCCTTATCTTTATTATATTTACATTATGGAAGATCATCCATACTAAAATAAACCCTAGCACAAACACTCAATATTATTAAATAGTGAGAAAATTATTCATGTACAGAGAGTAAAGCACAACACTCAGAAGAACAGACATTTATAATTAGCCAATTATTGATTATTCAAAGCGGTCCTGAAAGAACTCATCCAATGTATAATAAGCCCTGGGGATTAAAAGTGCTTTAACCTCTCTTCTAAATTTCTTGTCATTTTGAATCTTTCTTACTTGTAGCGGAAGCTGATTAAATATTCTCTTACTGTCATAAATTATGTAGTTTTTGGACTGACTGGAATGCAGAATTGGTAAACCTATTCTATATGTTTGGCGAGTATTAAACACTGGGGCCGATTGAATCTCATCCTTTAACTTCTTGCGTATCAGACAAGCAGTCTTAAGAATAAACAAAGATAATGTTAAAATTTTATGATTTTGAAAGAGTGGCTTACAGGAATCTCTAATTTTAGCTTTACACATATACTACACAGCTATCTTTTGTAATACAAATATTGCATTAAATAGCCATTCGGAACAAAATCCCCAAAAGCATACACAATATCTCAAATGAGATTCAATAAGTGAAAAATTTACGCTTCTTGTGGCTGTTAAATTCAAGTTATTTGATATTATTCTAACTGCATAACAGTTGGAAGCAAATTTTTTGCTGAGATAAGTAATATGCTGTTCAAACTTTAGTTTATCATCTATATATAAACTTAGAAACTTATTTACGCACTCACTGCTTACTGTTTAGGTACCAACATTTATTTCATTAAATATGCATTTAAAAGTCATTATATGAGTTTTTGTAACATTCAAAGATAACAAGTTTGCATCAGCCCATTCCTTCACCCTGGTCAGATCATTTCCAACATCTTTCTCAAGCTGATCCGCATCTCTGCCCGTCCAAAGTATCGTAGAATCATTCGCAAACAGAGTGAATCTACCCCTGATATTAATATAAGTTAAGTCATTAATGTACAACAAGAACAACAACGGACCGAGAACAGACCGCTGAGGCACTCCAGAATGGATTTCCATTTCATTAGAGGAGTTATTGTTGAAGTTTACAATTTGAAAGCGGTCAATCAAATACGATCTAAACCATGTTAGGGCTGGTCCCCTTATCCCATACTTCTCGAGTTTCCACAGCAGTATTTATCATGACGCAGTCGAATGCCTTCGACAAATCACAGAACACCGCTGCGGCCACATAACCACTATTAAGGCTCAAATATAAATGTTCAAGAAATGCAAACATAGCGTCATTTGTACCCTTTGAGTTCAGAAAGCCATACTGTTGTGCACAAAGTAAATTATTTCTATTTAAAAAAGACAGCATTGGTTAAATAACTTTGTTAATGGTATGATAATTAAATTTGCGATACTAATAATCATTTTTCTATTTATTCCATAATAATCCCTACTATGGGATTTTTTTTAGAGAGTAAATTATATCTAAAGTCCATTCAAGGCTATTGCGCTGTTACGTCAGAATTTCTGACGTCAAAATAAAAGATCCGTACGTCTTAGATAGACTCGTACGTTATTTTTTACACTAGCCAGAGCACGTTCCGTTTTTATCAATTTTACATACTTATTACTTATGGCAGCTTCGGAGTGGATTAACTCAATGCACAAATTCGCCACGAAAATAATGCCACCAGGAATAACATCAACATACATACAATAGCTTATTTACCTAGTAATCGCGCGCCGATATCCTTTGATTTGGGAAAGTCAAAAATCAACTTTTTCAAATTTTAGAAGAGGGCTATGACAATATTGTTTTAAGCGTCTGGGCATCTGAATAAAACTTTTGACAGTTCGTTTAATTTAAAATAATAATATGCTTTTTATCGTCTAAAATCCGCTTAAAAACGATTTTAAATTGCAAAATTGTATAAAAATCAGAATATTCGGACTTTTTTACGCCGATAGCCATGGCTTCGGACGAATTTGTCGTGGATTTTGAAGCGAAAATTCATTTTAAATTCAACCGTCCATTATGAATAAGCTGTGCTATGGATCCAAATACACTGCGAATATAATAATTAAAAAATAATACTTCTGACGGTTCGTTTGATTTAAAATATGCTTTTTTATCGTTTAAAATCAATTTAAAACGATTTTAAATGGAAAAATTGTATATAATACCGCCCTAGCGGCTAGAATTGATTTGCGCATTACCGTCTCATTTGCCGAGATTTGTCCTCATATTGCCGCGTAAGATGTTTACACATCAAAAATAAATGTTTTCTAGAGATATATTTTTTTTTAGTATTATCAAACAAATAAAAAATATATATTACTTACATTGTGCACAGCTTTCCAGGGTAGAAGTGGCATACTAGCATCTTTTTCACGTGTGAAATTATGCACTAATTTTAAAATTAAAGCTTGCTCTTTCTCACTGAACCGGTGGGGCACCTCAAAACGATTTTTATTAGCAATTATTAGCGTAAAACACAAACCAACTACCAACAAATCAATAAATGAATTAAATCTGTTATTTTCGTTATGATATTTTTACATTGACGCCAATCGAAATCGATGTCAAATATTCCAATTTGACGGATCAATTTAGTACATACGATACGTTCATTGCATAAAGAAAGATGGAATGATATGACGTAACAGCGCAATAGACTTGAACGGACTTTAGAACTTCATTATAAGTGATGTTGGTCAAGTTTAGCTAGGGTTCCCAACAGTCCCGGTTTGGCCGGGAACAACCGGGAATCAGAAAGTTTGTCCCGGCAAAAAATCTCCTTGGCCGGGACATAAAAAAATCCCGGAAATCCTAAGATTAACAATATTCAGAAATTTTCGTTTATACGGCACTCTGGCTTATTTTTCTTCTCAGCAGTACGTAAACGTTATACACTTTGTGGAGCGGCCCATTCGATTATTCGAAAGAATTTTTGATAATACGTAAAATGAAAGAAAATGAAGTTCCTCATTCCCCTCAAAAAAAGAAAAAAAATTAAGCGTTAAAAATGTTTATACATATTAAATTTTAATTTCTGATATTTTATGTTATTGTTTGAAACCGTAAAAACAACAGGGGCGGTTCCTCAATAAGTGCGCCCGATCTACTATAGTCTAAATCTGCCGTGCGCTGGTGTTCGGCGCGCTAGATAAATGTATTTCCATCATGCAAGTAGGTCGGGAATGTTCGTAAAATCACGCAAAGTAAAGGGCCGATCCGTGCGCTATTCTGATCCACACTTTCTATCTTAATTTAGTAATAATTTATAATACTTGCGTTTATTACGGTTTACTCGAGTCGAGCGGTAAATTTCTTTTTGTTTCGTTGAAGCTTGTCCTGCTATTAATTAGCTGTATAAACTGTAAGTGTACGTAATATTATACTGTTTTATATTTTTATTTATATGCTGTTATTCTGTCATCTTATTTACCATCAAACTTAGATATTTTTTGAACGTTTTCGAACTTCTCATGAATTGTTTTCGAACTTTATCGATTTGTAGTTACAATAAACTGTTTCAATGGTTAACTCTTCTGGAATCGATAAGTACCTACTTAGTCATTTCTTTAAATGCGCAGCAATTGCCATTCAAGAGGGCCTCGAATCCTTGTTTTAAACGATTCTATCGACTTTTGAGTAAAAATTGGGCGTGGCACACCCAAATTTTTGCGCATCCGGCACCGCCTGTGGTGGCTTTTTTCTTGGAGCAAGCCGCCACTGTAAAGGAATTGTCCCGGAATGGCCGATGCTTAAGTTGGGAACCCTAAGTTTAACTCTGTGACTTTTCCCAAAACTATATTTTCTAAATAAAAACTTGAAGAGTGTTCAGATGTAGGAAGTTGATATATTAAGTTTGAAGCAACATTAGTAAAGAAATCGTTAAATTCGTCAGATGTTAAGGAAGTGTGGGTCTCGGGTGCGGTTTTTTTTTCAGGCCTGTATCTATTAACAATTTGCCAAGATGCCTTTGTAGGATGAGACGAAACTAACTCAAATTAATCAAAGCTAACCCAAGCTAACAGAAATGATTTCGGCCAAGCGTGCGCAAGTGCGTAGTGGCTTAAACGAGTCGAAACTAACCCAACCTAACCGATATACACTAACTACGCCACGGCCGTTAAGGGGTCACACTAAAAAGTTGGAGAAGGAGAAATGCAACAAACTGGTGAGAAGGAAATTTTTGGTTAATCGTGTGGTCTACGAATGGAACAATCTCCACAGGAATACAGTGTCTGTAAACAATATAAACACTTTCAACAATCTACTCGATGCCGAAATGAAAGAAAAAGTGCCCACTTTGTTCACTATAGCCTGTAAAGCTTGATGGAAACAACTTCCTCGGCTCTGCCGCTTGTTTGTTTCTAGAATAATAATAATAATAATAATAATAATAATAATAAGAATACTAATGTAAACTAAGTCAAAAAAGTCAATTATTTCATACAATAGATTTTGTTACATTAATTTGGGTTAGTTTCTGTTCGTTTTACTCCCGGAGCAAGCGAAGGCCAACGTATGAAATATAGCACGCTTATTTGATTTAGTTTGGGATGACTAAAGCTAAAAGTCGAGTAAAAGCGCGATCACTTCCTCTTATTTTCAGAAGAGGCTAAATATCTCGCAAATGTTAATCCTAACCTCAATCGCTTACGATGGTGGTTGCACAATGTGGAAAAAAATGGTAAAAATGGTTGTATGTATGGCCCTCCGCTCGGTCCGGGGGCGCAACTAAACAAAACTAACCCATGGCATGACCAAAATAAAACATTTGCATTTTTAACATTTGCAATATATTTAGCCGCTCTTTTATTTTCAATGAGAGAAATGCACGTTTTGCAAACTGGATTGGGACCTCTGTGTCAGTGGGTCACTGTGTCAAATGTCATTATATTCAGGTTTCGAGTTTTAATTTCAGGGGTCTGCATTTCACCTGAGCAAGTAGTAAAGTGTTTTAGCACAGCTTATACCGTTCGGTATGGGATACTGTGGTTTTAGTGATTCTATACAAGTTTAAACTTAAAACTCGAACTATGGAGACTCAAATGTGGTGTATCCTCAAATTTTCTTGGCTTTATGTCAACTAGAACCGCTTAAACTATTTTATAACACATCCCCTTGAGGAAAAAAGAAAATTTGCAAGATGGACAAACTATAAATGATTATCTTTTTCCATGCAAATTGTATTAATTTAAAGTTTTTAATAATTTGTATATAAAAATATGGTAAATATTAACTTTGCGCACTTTTCGAATTTAAAATTTTTTTTTATGTGACGTGTAGAAGACAGTATTAGAAGTGTTTTGTGACTCGTTACATATTGAGCAAAACACTTTTGACGCCAAAAATTGAAACATAAAAATCACAAATGAGGCTGTTTAGTAAGACATTTAAACGCGAAAACTCTCCCAATTTGACGTTAATCATAAAAATTTACTTGCAATGTTGTCACACTTGACTAACATTCTTCATTTTCAAGTAGGCAAATGTCCCAGGTCAGGTGCATGGAAAATCAATTATTGAAATTACTTACATGTATGGAGGAGGCACTAATGGGACAGCGGTGGGTAAAGCGCCGCGATATTTTTCCAAAAAACGTGGAATCGCTTTGTATGGTCCGGATATGGCATCATAAATAAAGTTTCGCACAAATATCCAGGATGAGATGGTGGTAAAGGTGGAGGTATTGCCTTCTATGTGCACCAAAAGCTTAAAATGGTGCAGATAAATATCCCTGACTTTGCGAATGGAATAGACCAGTTATGGATTAAAGTGAAGTTTAATGGTATGTCCCTGTGTGTTGGTGTTGTTTACCGTCCTCCATCAGTGTCCTACAAGGAGCTGCATGAAGTTTTGCCTGATGTTATACAGGTGTGTGAGGTTTGTGTTTGTACTGGAGACCTAAATGTAAATATTCTTGGAAAAGCTATCCCTGAACATGATTTTATTTCTGACACGTTTAATGTTTTCAATCTTACTCAACTTATTAGGGAACCAACCAGAGTAACTCATCATAAGAGATCTCTTCTTGACATTGTTTTAATAAATAAACCCCGGAGCTAGTGTTAAGCTCTGGAGGGACCAGGCTGGCTAACATATACCCTGAGACAAATTATTGATCTCAAAAATAAAGCATTAAAACTATTTTTAAAACATAAAACTCCAGCAAGTATAGTTCGCCCAGCCGTTGTTGATCCTCGAAACGCATGCAATTGCATGCGTTTCGAGGGTCAACAACGGCTGGGCGAACTATAGACAGTATTATTGTGACCTTAAAAATTATGCATCTTCTTCTATAAAACAAGAGAAAAAAGCCTTCTATAATACTGAGATAAATAGATGCAATGCTCAAAATAAAAGCAAACATTTCTGGGGTAAGATTAAAAGTTGGAATATTGTAACTAAATCTAATATTGAAATACCGGAAGATATTAATGAACCAAATCTATTAAATGAAAACTTTCTCTCAAGTATTCCGCAGACCCCAGTAGGTCAGGCTGTTTTTGATTCTTGGTTGGAAAAAACTGAGGAGTGGGAGCCATTTAATCTGTCTTTGGTATCTGAAATTGATATAATTTCTTGCTTACAAGTAATAACAAGTGCTGCTCTTGGAATAGATGGTATCTCTATACACATGTTAAAGCATTGTTTTCCTCATTGCATTGGACCACTCTTAAATATCATAAATTACTCCATTCAGTAAGGTAAATTTCCATCTGTTTGGAAAATGGCTCTCATAACTCCAGTTCCCAAACTGCGAAACCCTTCATCGGTGGGTGATTTGAGACCCATTAGTGTTCTGCCCACTACCTCCAAGCTTCTTGAAAAGATTGTAAAAAAACAGGTAGTCGAATACATAAATCATTGCTGCCTGCATGTCAGTCAGGATCTAGCGCTAATTTCAGTTGCACAACAGCTTTGTTGAAAATCACTAGTGATATTTCCAAGTCATTTGACGAAGGTAACTGTTGTTCAGCTGTTCTGATTGACATGACGAAGGCTTTTGATTGCCTGAAAATTGAACCTTTAGTCAGTAAGCTCAATAGTACTATATTGAAACTGGGGAATGGTTTTCTAACTATCTTAAGGATAGATAGCAGGCAGTAAGGTTGGCTGATCGAATGAGTATTTCTGAGTGGAGGGTTGTGTCTAGTGGAGTGCCGCAGGGTTCTATTCTTGGCCCTTTGCTGTTTAGCATATTTATAACAGATATTGTTAAAAATATTAAATATTGCCAATACCATCTATATGCAGATGACCTTCAAATATACCTGCCAACATCAGTAAGTAACCTGCAAGGGGCTGTCGTGAATACATGGGCTACAAATAACTCTCTTTTCATAAATCCTATTAAAACCCAAGCAATCCTTTTTTCAAGGAATAAAATTAACTCAGAAAGCTTTAACATTATTTTAAATAATTCAAGCATTGCTTGGGCAAATGAAGTAAAAAACTTGGGTTTATATATGGATGAATCATTGAGTTTCAATAGCCATGTTAATCATGTGTGTAAGAAGTCATTTTATACTCTGAAGTCACTTTATGAATATAAGAATATATTAAACCATGATGCCTGAGGTACGGCATCAGGGCCGCGTCAGCTGATTGATTTTGCCGGGTTTTGTCGATAAAGTCCTCATTTTTAAGTCAAATTAAATTGTAATTCATGTATGTGCGCCTTGTTTGTTTGTTAAGGTAGCCTAACTAGTGAAGGCAAGTTGTGTAAATCTTTTTTGAGAGAAAAATTAAGTGTAAACAATACCCGAACAATGCGCTAAACGTTGCGGTGTTGCCAGTTGTTCTCGTCATTTCTGAAAACAATGGAGTGCGATGTCTGCAAAGACAAAAACAGGGAGGTATTCAAGTGCGATGGGTGCCGAGTTTGTGTGTGCAAGGCCTGTGCATGCTTGACTTCGTCAGAAGTTAAAGTTTTACAGCTCAATACTAGGGTTATGAAATTTTATTGCAAGAAATGTCTATCTTTTGAGACCTCTACCCTACTGAAAAACACCATCGAAGACAAAACAAATATTATTAGGAGTAAGGATGAGATTATCTCCTTATTAAAAAAGAAAATTGAGGATTTGGAAAAGGTGCAGCAAAATTCAAACGCAACAGGTATGTCGTATACAATACAGTAATGCTTTGACCAGTTCGGTCAAGCAAATTCAGAGCAAACTAACTAACCAAAATTTCCCTAGTTTGATAATTAAGCCAAAGCAAAACCAAAACGTAGGAAAAATAGAGGCTGACTTGAAAGAAAATATTAAACCATCTGATTTAAAAATTGCTATTAGGGGTACTTGTAGCACTGCAAAGGGGCATTTAATTGTAAAGTGTCAAAACAAACAGGACCTAGATGCATTAAAGAAAGAAGCTGATAAAAAATTAAGTGGTTACGAAATAGAAATACAAAAACTAAGGAAGCCTCGCATAAAGATAACAGGTTATGATGGTAGGATAGCCAGGGATGATTTGGAAGGGTGTATTAGAGAGCAAAATCACTTCATTAACGTGAATGATGAACTCAAAATTACATTTGTAAAAAAGATTAAGGACCGGTATACAGTATTTGGGGAGTGTTCTCCTTCCCTGTTTCAGAGATTTTTGGCTGTTGGGAAAGTATTTATTGGATGGGAGAGGTATCCAATTTACGAAGATATTGGCGTTACCCGTTGTTTCAAGTGTCAAGAACCTTTTCATAAAGCTATCACTTGCCCAAACCAATTTTCTTGTGAGCAGTGTTCAGGACAACATAATTTTCGTGAGTGCGACAATAAAGCTCATAAACAGTGCAAAAACTGTATGATGTCTAATCAGAAACATAACCTAAACTATAAGACTGACCATGGAGCTGGTGACCCTTGCTGCCCTTCCTATCAATACCTGGTGTCTATTTTGAGGGGTAAGATTGATTATGGTACTATCAATGGCTAATAATGTACAAGAGGAGGTTGAACTCATGGAAAATCTTGACAGTTTGGTTAATGACATTAGGGAGGAAACTATTACGAACTGTGATATGTTAGGCAATGAAACTGATTTAGGTAATAAAATTTTAACCGCATTACATCTTAATATTCGTAGTATAAAGAAAAACTTTAATGAACTAATTAGTTTTCTTGAGGGCTATAAACTGAAATATTGTGATATTATTGTTCTTACAGAGTCTTGGCATCTTGAGGGTGGTGATAACTTCTGCATTGATGGTTACACTATGTATTATAATGGTGCGGACTTTGATAAGAATGATGGCACGGTGGTCTACGTGAGATCCAATTTAAGGCACACGGTAGCACACACGAAACTCAACTTTTCCAGAGTTACCCTTACAACCGTGGAGTTAAATGTCAGTGGTGTCTCTGTTAGAATATCCTGCATCTATAGGCCGCCTTCTACAAGTACTCCTCTTTTCCTTTCTGACATTGAAGCCTATTTCTCGAATCCATTTGACAGTCAGGTCGATGTCCTGTTGGGGGATATCAATCTAAACTTGCTTGATGTAGACAATAACGAAATTATAACTTATAATGCAATATTAAATCATTTTGGCTTTGTTTCCACCATTAACTCTCCTACAAGGATTACAACGGATTCATCCACGGACTTAGATCATATATTTTTGAGAAAAAATGTGAGGACCAACCTCCGATACTCATCTTACATTATTCATTCTGCCATTACAGACCACTATCCAACCATGTTTAATATATATAGTGATGATAAAATACAGTCTAATATAGATGAGACAAATGTTCCCTATACTGTCACTAGAATAGATTATACATTATTAAAGAACCTGATGGAAAATCAAAATTTTGATAGCGTCCATAATACACAAGACCCGGAAACTGCAATGGAAAGCTTAAATAATATAATCTCTGATGCCCTATATCAAGCTAAATCTCAAAAAACATATTTTAATAAAAAATTCAAAAAGATTAAACCCTGGATTACAAACGGGATAATTACTAGCATAAAAAAGAAGGACAAAATGAAAAAAAAAACTACTACAACATAATACTTTGGAGAATAAAATGGCTTTTACAGAGTACCGTAACAATTTACACAACTTGATTCAAAGACGTAAACATGACTTTTATAAGGCCAAAATTCTGAATAGTGGTACTAATCTCAAAAAAATTTATGAAGTTATAAAGGATGCGTCAGACTCTGATACTGTTAGGCATGACATGGACCTTAACATAATCCATAATAATACTAGGTTTAGTAACAGCTTGGATTTGGCTAATTTTTGTAATGAGTTTTTTGTTAATATTGGTTGCAACATGTATAGAGAAATAAAGTCACCTCCTAATCCCCTTCACATAAAATCAACAGCATCCTGCTCTATGTTTTTAAGGCCGACCAATAAAAACGAAATTATAACACAAATTTCCTTACTAAAGAATTCTTGCGCTCCTGGTGCTGATGGCATAACCTCGAAAATAGTTAAACACCTTCACATGTATATTGCTTCTCCACTCGCTCACATTATTAATTTAATTTTTCGCACAACTAAAGTGCCTAAATCTCTTAAAGTGGCAATCGTTAAACCCATTCACAAGTCCCATTCACGGTGCCACATGATCTGCTTCTTAGGGTGTTGGAATCTTATGGAGTAAGAGGTACCGTGCTGGATGTCTTCGGTGACTATTTGAATGACAGAACACAGTCTGTTAAGGTTGGACATACAGTGAGCGACCCTCTTAAGATTAAGATTGGCATTCCGCAGGGTACTGTGCTGGGGCCAATTCTGTTTATTGCATATATCAATTCTTTGACTAACATTTCAATTCAGAATGGTTCAGTAGTGTCATATGCTGATGACACAGCTGTTATTTTTTTTGGAGAAACATGGGATTTGGTGAGAAACTATGCAATTAATGGCATAAGTAAAATAAAACACTGGTTGGATTCTTTTAAACTATCACTAAATGTCTCAAAAACCAACTACATTGCTTTTTCACTCACAGCTGTAAACCGTCCAGAGTATGACAATTTATACATAGATGGCTTTGATGGTCCTTTAGCTCAAGTTGACAACACAAAATATTTAGGAATTGTAATTGACAAACACCTCAAATGGGATCAGCACGTCCTTAGATTAACAAAAAATATCAGAAAGTTAATATATAAATTTTATACAATTAGAGAAATTTTAAATAAGCAGCTTTTAATCCTGGTGTATAAGGGACTTGTTGAGTCATTACTGAGGTATGGTGTGGTTGTTTGGGGTGGACTATATCAAAACACATTATCTAATTTAAATATTGCACAAAATTATATATTAAAAATAATTTTTAGAAAAAGCAAGCGGTTTTCTACTGCTTTGCTCTACTCTAGGGAAATTTTTGATGTTCGTTCACTGTATTGTCTGCCTGCCTGCATTTATGTTCACAGGTCTAATAAATTTAAACATTTTATAAGCCATCCATATCAAACTAGAATTAATGTTAATAAACATTTAGAAACCCCAAATGCTTCCACAACAAAGAAACTCAGATCAATGTTTTATCTTGCACCCAAAATGTATAACTTATTACCACCACATATAAGACATTTAAATTTTCCTAAACAATTTTGTATAGCATGCAGAGGTTACATCTATAAACATCTAGAAACTTTTAAGAACATTGTTATTGGATTGTAGGTACTTTGATGGGGTCAGGTTGATGGGTGGTTGTTGGAGACTCACATGTTGTATTGTTTTTGTGAGGTATCTCTGGTTCTCATTTCTTTACTTAGTTTTAGTTATTGATTTTCAAGTAAATATATTATATTATTAACTACTGGTACTGTGCACATACAGGTATTCAGTTACCTAGGTGCATTAATTCACTTTGGGACCATATTTCTATATCCACGGTATATTTATAAATCTTGTACTGAGTTGTAACAAATAATACGTAATATATAATTGTAATTGTAATTGTAATGATATCAAAAAAACTTTAACAAACCCACTGGTTCTTTCCATACCTACTTATCTGTATGTAGTATATGGCCCATTCCTTACTGCCTTTAATAAGTATCGCATGCAGAAAATTCAAAACTCACACGTCTCATAGAGATCATGTGAGCAATCACATAGTAGATGTTTATGGTCTTAACATGAGTCAGAAGAGATTTGTAGATATGAGCTGCTTAGTGCATTAAATTTTAACCACTGGAATTCCATCTTATCTATCAGTGTCTTGTCGAACGTGGGAATTCACATGATGTAAATCTTTGCAATAGGAGGGCAATGTTTGCCCTGACTGTAGAAAATTGCTAAAGAAGTTACCATCTCTAATTAATAGAATTGACAATTTGGAGTCTGAAGTAAAGTCACTAAAGGAAAATTCTACTAATCTTGAAGAGGTTAACTATAAGATCTCTGAAAATATAGATGTAGATTTGGTTGCAGACCAAATCGAAAGGCAAGAACCAATAACTTCTAAAGTAGTTAACTACATAGCTCTTTGCAAGCTGAGATTAAGGCTGAAATGGAAAATCAATCAAAAGTTATTTCAGAACAGCTACATAATATGGCCAATGTTATCAAAGACTCAAATAAGGAACTTGTCAGACTTCTGTGTGATAAGCAACCCATCCAAAGAGAGGTTCCTAAAATCTCTGAGACAGCAGTAGCTGTAGCAGTTGATAAAGCTGCTGGCATGTTACAGAAAGGCGCTAAAAAACAAGCGACTACTGAAGGAAAGGGAGGAACTTCTAATGGCATTAAAGGCACTAGCAAGAACCAAACCAGGCTAACGGCTGCCAAGAAACAGACATGGTTCTATGTAAATAATCTAGAAGTGGATACTACGGAGGAGCAGCTTGTGGATCATCTAAAAGAACACAGCATACCGACCTTGACATGCGAGAAGCTAAAGTCCAGAGCCCAACACTGTGCTTCATTTAAGCTGTCTGTGGAGCCTACCTTTTCTGAGAAAGTTTATGATTCAGCGTTATGGCCGGAGGATACAACAGTAAAACCTTTTATTTTTTACGGAAATAGGGATCTGAGAAAATCACATCCAAGGCAGAATTTTTACAGGAAACAGCAGCCTATTCGAGAAGGCAAGTAAAAACTAACAACTTGTCGTGCTACTATCAGAACGTCAGAGGCCTGAACACCAAGATTACTAGGTTGACATGCTCGGTAAGAACAGAAAATTATGATGTACTTATTTTTACAGAGACATTTTTATGTCAGGATTTGAACAATAATGAACTGGGTTTAGATAACTATCAGATCTTTAGGTGTGACCGTTCTATTGATACAAGTACAAAGACCAGAGGTGGTGGGGTTCTAATTGCCGTAAAAAATACTTTGTCGGCAAGTCAATTGAAATCGCCTTTTAATACTGTTGAACATCTTTTTGTATCTATAAATGTTCAAGGATCTAAAAAAATTATAATGGGCAGTGTTTACATTCCTCCCGCTTCGCCAGTTGAGATTTACGAGGATTACTGTATGTCAGTGTCCCATGTGCTTCAGGATGATGTCGCTGATACTACTGAAATTTTCCTGTGTGGTGACTATAATCTTCCTGGGGTGATGTGGGTAAATGAGGAACTTGGGGCAACTCCACAGGGTATATGTAATCAGCAGGTTACTTGTGTGTCTGACTGTATGGCTTTTTATAGTTTGAAGCAGGTCAATTCAATTGCTAATGCCAATGGTACTTTTCTTGACTTAATTTTCAGCAACGCAGGAGTTTGTAATGTATCTGCCGCTGATTTTCCCTTACTTGGCTGTGACATGCATCATCCTGCGTTAGTATTTAGTTTTAATATGAATCTTGTTATGGATAATATGCAGTATGATTATGTCTATTACAATTATAAATTGGCTGATTATGTCGGAATTAATTCGTTTTTATCCTATGTAGACTGGAATGCAATATTCCTAAATAATGAATCTGCTTGCGTGTATAGCTTTTATTTTATAGTTTATAGCGCGATTGAGTTATTTGTGCCAAAGAGAAGAGCAAAAAATTTGAAATTTCCTACTTGGTTCTCAAATTAATTAAAGTCTAACATTTTTTTAAAGAAAATTGCTCATAAAGACTTTCAAGGGTCTCTTTCAGCGAATGACTATTCGAAATTTGCTCAACTTCGAGCAAAATGTAGGTTGATGGCTCAAGATTGTCACTCGCAATATATATCGAATCTGGAAAACAATGTCCAGTCAAAGAAAGAGTTTTGGAATTACATTAACTCTAAGAGA
>MU185910.1:80155-96526 GCA_016904865.1 Pissodes strobi
ATGTTCCTGGACATCTGTACACATTTTGTACCTAAAACGGATATCCATTGGATGTCGGGTGTTATCTGGGTATTCTGTTTATTCACCAAAACCAATCTGAAAAGAAAGAGACACTTGGTAATCAGCTGAAAAAAATAATATAAAGTAAAAAAAAACAGAAAAAAGACAAAATTATAGTAGGTGTCGAACAAACAATCAAAGTAATAAGCAGGAAAAAACCGACCCTTAAACTAAGAAATTTTCAAGTTTAGTTTGTGTTAAATGTGGTAAAGTGTTCCATAACTCTTGTGCAAGAAGAGGTTGGGCTAGTGAAGTTCAAATAATCGACAAAACGCGATTTGTTTGTGTTGATCATAGCCATAGCTTAACCTCCATTGACCTTGATGGGGGCGAATCAGAAAAAAATAGGCTGCTTAATGAAATTATAGTGGGCCTAAGAGAGAAAAATGCTTTGCTAGAAGAAAACAAAACCTATTAGAACAACAAGTGTTGCAGTTGCAGAAAAACCCACAAAAAAAACGTAAGCGAAGATTGTACATTGTTCACAATGACAAAGTTGAAACGAAGAATACCGACGAAAACAAAACATGTGATAAAAATCAGACAGAAGCAGAGGTTTGCAGTGTCGAAACCTTTGAATCCGGCAATCTTGATGTAAGTAGGCCAACCGTTCGACGCACATTAGTATCAATAGTTCCAATGGAGTCGACAAATGGCGGATCGATCAACGAAGAAAATGACCTTAACCTTACTCTCGCTGTGATGAGAACCAAGATGATGCGGCAGAAAATAAAAATAAAGACGAACCTTGGATTACGATAGAAAGAAAGAAAAAGCAGTCAATCCATAAGCGTCCTGCACCCAGCAGGGGCAACAGAGAAGCTGATGATGACCTACAAGTCGCTCCCAGAGTTGGATGGTTGTTTATATCAGGCTTTGACCCTGAACTCAAAGCTGAGCAAATTACAGATTACCTAAACAAACAAGGTGTTTGCAACTTGATCTGTGAAAAAATGCGCACAAAAAAGGACAGAGAGAAGAGCTCTTTTCGTCTTGGAGTTCCGGAAGAATTCTTCCAGAATGTAAATAATGGTGCAATGTGGCCAGAGTAGGAGTCATCATGAATTCTTTTATGAATATCCAGCGGAGGAAAACCGGACAAGAGAACAGAAACCACAGATTCCTACCAACAGTGGAACTGTAAAGGTGTATGCTGGAGAGAAAAATAATTTCAAGATCCTGCATGGAAATGTACACAGCCTGCGGAACAAAATCCTAGACTTTGAGGTAATACTTGAAGAGATTAAAATAGATTGCTTCCGCGTTAACGAACACTGGTTTACACCTGATGAGTTTAATGTCTCACTATTAAATGGCTACTTTTGAAAGACTAGTAATTTAGTGGAATCCGGCTCTTATAACAAAAAATCACGAAATCCATTAGCTAAGATGGTAACGCAAGGTAAAAACACTTTGAAGAAATGTCGCAACCTTATTTCTCATCAAATTAAATACAAATTATCTGTAAGCAATCCTACTATGTTAAAAGTACATCGTTTTTTTCAAGATTTATGGGCCTGGGAACGCAATGTGTCCCATAGTCTCGGTAAAAGGATCACCAACATATATCAAAGATCAAAGTGGCTAGCAAACTAGTTTGAGAATTTACCTATAAAACAACAGGATTCAAGGGAATTAAATTCCTTAGAATTCATTAACAAAATCAAAGGTACGAAAGTAGATAGGCTATGGGGTTTCTGCTACCATTTTGCCAACTTTTACATATAAATCTCCATCAGAAAATGTAAGGTCCGATGTAATCTTTTTTGTGCCAGGAACGAGCTGGCCTAGCTGTACATGTCAAGATTTTGGCAAATATCACCGAGTTGGGCTGTAGACTATTTGAGGAATTATTTTATAAATTTGATACGAATATACCAATTCACCACATTATTCGAGAACTAACTACAGAAAACTCATTGGAAGCACAAATGGAATTAGGCAATTTGCTTAATTTACTATTGTGTATTTATGCTTTAACTGGATGTGAATCCATTAGTTTCTTCTTTAAAAACGAAAAAGTCAGTGCCTTAAAAAGTGTTTACAGTATAGGAATGATAAAAACCTAAAATCACTATTACATTATCCTCAAAATGGTAGCCAGAATTTAATTCCATTGCAAAATTCAGCATATTTTCTGAAAATTTTGTATGCATTTACAGGCGATTTAAATAAATTACGCGCCCATTTACTAAACTGTTGTAAATCTGATTTAAGAAATTTACCACCTATTGGGGACGCATCTTATCAATATGCTTTAAGAGCTGCCTGCCAAATAATTGTCTGGAAGAGCGCGAGTTTAGTAAATCTCGAAATTCCAAATCCAACCAATTTTGGTTGGGATTTGAAAGATAGTGTACTAATTCCTGTATTAATGATCATAGGTATTCGTTCAAACATAAAATTTGAAAATATGTGCAGCAAATGTAAATTTAAGAAATGTATTGGAAACCATAGTTGTTTAAAAGCAGGCTTAGACTGCATACTAGGTTGCTATTGTGAAGGCAAATGTTCTTCAAATTAATCTTGATATATTTTCTTTTACTGTTTACTAAATTTTTCTTTCCCTACAGGTTTATTAGAAAAATAAATATAATTACAAGGTTGCCTTCTAAATACTTTTCCTATTTACAATATCACCACCATAGTATGTAGTAAACTAAGTACCCTTTCTTCCATTTGTCTACATGATGACAATCAAAAGATTATTCTGTGCTACCTAAACACAAAAACACAAAAAATTGTATTAAACAATTATTATTTTTCTTAAGAATCCCCAGCTGCATATTTACTTTCTCGTGGCCATAGGCTTATAGAAAAAGTATTGTAGTGGACAAATTTTTTTTTTCTAAACCTACGACGAATTATGACACCTAGAGTCGGAAAAACGTAAAATTAGAAAAAAATGTGCCTGTGTGTGAGTCTGTCTGTGTGGACTTTTCTTCAAAACCGTTCGGACAATTTTACCGAACGAAAGTCGATATTTAGACGTTTTTTCATTTTTTAACCCTAAAATTAAGGATAATTTACGTGAAAAAAAAATTGAAAAAAATAGATTTTGTCGAAATCTGATACGATTTTCTTCAAATGTTCTACATTTTTATTATCAAGACAAATCATACCCCTTAACTGTTTTCCCGAGAAAATCGGATAAGACCAATTTATTGATGAAAAAAAAATTAAGAAATCGATATTCTCTAAAACGGCTCTAACGATTTTCTTCAAACTTTATACGTATTTACCAATTAGTACAACCAATCAGATGCACTGGTTTGTTTTTCCAGAAGAAATCGGAAAAGGCCACCTAGTTTCTGAAAAAACGCTCTTTAATTTTTTTTTAAGTCTGTGGTGAAACTAAAAATCAGTTTTTTTTTAACATTTTTTAGTTCTGTGGCAAAACTAATACGCGAGAAATTTGCGGCCTTGCCGAACCATTTATTTTTATGGGTATTTGCTCTGTCATGCCCGTGTGAGTGAACCCTTATTAAAACAGCCTGCGCTGCGTCGCCGTACGGCGGGCTATCATCTTAATACCGCTGAAGTACTTCACATAATGAAACGTCTACCGTTATCGCTAGACAAAACAGTTTTTTTTTCAAAAACTTTTTAAATATTTTGGGCACATTTTTTGTCGATTAACCATATCTATCTTTAACCGTTTGAAGGTTCCTTCGATGCTAAAGCTTTTACCGGAGTTTTCGTACCTTTGCTCTTTAAAAAAAGATTTTGACACATTTGCTTACAAAAAATGAAATTTCGACAAATGTTGTTACAAACTTGAAACATTAAGCTTTCAAACTGGAAATATATTGAAAAATGGCTTCACAATCGCGAGTTAAATATAATTTTTTTAACGTATTAATGTCCTTTGACTAAAAATATATATTTTTATACGCAATCGCGAACTTTATGGACACATTCGGATATACATCCGCAAGATCACTCCCCACAAAAACATATATTTTCCAAACTGCATCTTCGAGTTCATACCTCATGAACGAATTATTGGTTGCTGATTCCTAACTACTACGTCAAGTGATAGTTTAAAATGTGGTCCAATTCACTGTAGAAGCCTTATACATTATACATGTACTTGGGGAGTGCAACTCTCTAGTATTTTTGATAAACAAGATTTATTATGATTTTTTTTCTCTAATGAACAGTTACTAACTAACGATTTAAGATACTTTAATTAATATCTAACACGTATTAGTGTCTTTAGCTTTTTGGAGGCTTCTCGCTCCGCACGCGAGATTTCAAAACGTGATTCGAAGTCTTAAGGGTTCTGCGAAGCCGAAGTAATAGTTAATCTTCACATTATTACTTCCATGTCAAACTGGCAGTAATACATGTCACCTACAGCTTGGAATGAAATAAATAACATTTTAATAAAACTTTTCTTTCCAATATCCAAATACCAACTTCCATAAAATGTAGTACAATGCCAAATGGGTCAGTGACGCTGACCACACCCCTCTGCCCTTACTCGTAGTCAGTAAGGAGTTCTCTATGTTATATATCCCATTCTCACTATATAACAGTCCGAGGTGTATAAGAACAAAAATGTATATATATTATATCACGGAGAGAATGGATAGATAAAGAGACAATATATAGATAGTATAGTATTAAAACTTACCAAACCTATCCATAGGAGTCTGTTACAGAAGACGTAGAAATGTCAGCAGGAGCAACATGGAAATTGTTGCCAGACACTATAGCCTACGAGGGATCCATCCCATTCACTTACAACATCCCATGGCAGGACAACACAGATGCTTCCCCGTCCTGCAAATTCAAATGTCTAGAAAATTGAGAAAATTGTAAAAGACTAAAGTATATGGAAGAAATATCAGTAACAGTAGACACCGAATTGGATAGTCTAATAAACAGTTGGAATATAAAAAACCTTAAGGAACCATCCAAGCAAAAACGAGCCATCTCATTATCTCAACTGGGCTACATCTATGCAGTTCGTATAATAACAAACTATGTTACCTACCATGCTTCGCAGGAGGAGTACATCAAGGGCCAGCATGTGCTTCCAAATTATTCCATTGAACCACAGTAGTAGATCTAACAGCACACACTCCCATGCGGTGCCATCAGTCAACCTTACTGCTGATCCCAGAGTTAGAAGATGATGAGTTCATGGTGACACATCGCCAAGAAGAAAATATGAATCTTCAAAGCAACGATCAAATTATCTTCCATAATATTTCAGCCCCAGGGGCTCTGAAAATTTTTCTTCCATGTCATTGTAACCTAAAAAGGAATAACAAAGTAGTAATCCCGAAGAGGTTTCCGTGTAAAACTGACAGCAAACCACTTACAGTAATACACGTTTTACCAGCCAGCATCACAAAATGGAGGAATGTATAAACCAAAATTGGTCGCTAACCATCCCTCACTTAAACTTAGAAGCTAGTTTTAAGTGAGAAATGGTCAGCGACCAATTTTGGTTTATACATTCCTCCATTTTGTGAAATTTAGTGGCAAAGAAGACTTACAAAATATTGCACAAAAAATCAAACAAATACAACATCATTGGCAAATAGAAAGTCATAGTATAATGTTTACATGGAATATAATTTTATCTGCAGTACTTGCCTACGTTCTGTTCAGAGGCAACTTCCAAGTCAATTGGCAGTCCTTCAACCAGCATCAGCCCAATCATATCAAAACATAAACAGCCATGACGCCTTGTTCATTACAACATGCATAGCGTTCACCATGTTCATAATATATTTTTTCTACTACCGTGCGTAAAATACTCACTTTACGCACTCTCTAAGATTCGTAAAATAGGCCTTTTTAATGTGCAGTGCGTAAAGTAAGTTATTTTACGCCCTAGTGCGTAAAGTAAAGCTGACATATTTTTTGACGTTTACTGACATATTTTTTGACGTTTAGAACAGTGCGTAAAATACGATATTTATTTATATATAATTTATTTTACGCACTAGTGCGTAAAGTAATATAATATTATTTTAATTTTGTTATATATTTTTCGATAGTAGAAAAAATTTTGTATGCTACTCATGTGTAAAGTACCCTTTTTTTATTCATGGGATTGTCGCATTCGCCTACGGCTCATGCGACAATATTCCCATTCATAAAAAAAGATTCACTTTACACACTTGTTGCATAAATAACTATTATCTTTAGATCATGGAGGTACCAAAAAGAAAAGAAAAACACGACACGTCGCACTGGGCGCTATGATGACCACTCGCAAGCGCAAGCTCAAGCTGCGCAAGTAGAGATGGGGCACATTCGGCAGATCGATACACAACAGAGCTACGCGATGCATATCACGAACAAACCGGCTATGGTTACTTTCGCTGCAGTTTCCAAAGAGCGCCCTCTAGCCACCATGAAGTAATGGACAACACAGAGGAAAGCCGCTAAAAAGAACTAGTGTAAAGTATAATAAAGTTTACTATGGGATAAAATATTATTAAATGTTAAGTTGCACATGACAAAATAAGTTATTTGATGGAATATAATTTAAATATTTGCGTAAAAAGGAAAACATATTAATAATACTCAAAACTTATTTTTTAATCTTTAATAATAAACATGGGCCAAAGACCGGGTCGAATGATAACGGTGACATAAACTAGAAACCCAATCATCGACCCATGGTATAATTCGCCATGGCCAGCCGGGAGGTTGGGTGGCCATGCAGCCTCGGAACTAGCCCGAATAAATATATATTCAATAGGGAAAATCTAGAAGAGAGAGAGAGAAAAAAATATATTTATGTATAAAGAGACATAACTTGTAAGGGTCGGAATACTAACCGAAGGAAATCCGGATTTTGTTTTTTAATGAGGGCGGTATATCGCCTCTTACACTGGTAGCCTATTTAAGAAAAAAAAACAGACAATAAGTATTGGAATATAAAAATAAAAAATAATTGTAACTTACTATCGGGCAGATGAGGCATTTTTTTTTGTAAATATAAACTAACGGTTTTTAAACGAGTACAAAACGAAGTGGCAATATTAATTAAATTTTTACATATTAGAAAAATTGAATGTGCTGGCATATAGGAAAATCAATATTTCATAAAACAAAATCGGCAAATTGTGTACAGATAGACATTTTTAATTATAAACATATAAGTTCAATAAACTACAATATTAGTACTATAGGTAAATTAATAGAAGACAGGATCGTCTTTGGAATAACTAGTGTATATGATTCTAGAAATAGGTTCTATAAACTATCTTTCTAGTAACTCTAGAATTAGAATTATAATAAGGATAATAAGTAAGCAAAGATCAACTCGCATGGGATGGACGCATCCCTCCGTTAGCTTAATCCATAGCAGTTATTCAAAACAAACGTTGATTATTTATAATAGGCGCCTGTTAGACGGTCAACGGTAAAAAATAGACATTTCAATATTGATATGTAAAATACTAGGAGACATGACCGTCTGGTGAATAATACAGATAACTGTTGTGGAATTCTACATACTACTTGTTCTTTAAAAATCTAGAATTAGAGTTATAAGATTTCTAAGACAAGTTATTAAAATATGTTTCTTTTTGTTGCATGTACCAAGTGATCTTTCCAATAAACACAACACAAAACTCTTAGAAAAACTATATTTATAAAGCAGTGACCAAAGACCTATAAACAATTCAAAACCATACCTCAAATCGAGAAAGCATGCGCGCCTTAGTAATCGGGTATAATAGAATCTTATTACGTTTCTGACCAATAGACATTGTTAAAGTTTTATCATTAAGTCTTTGGAACAATAGACGTTGTTATTGTTTTAACTGAGGTGCTTTCTTTATCATCTCTTCTCACCTGACGTAGAATGATTCCGAATCATCTGAGTTATACCCCTGCACGCTAAGCAATGCGTGGCATCACGGATAAAACAAACAGAAGCGTTAAGTTTAATCAAGAGACCCATTGTACTATTCGTGACAATATAATCTTGTTTACTTAGGTAGTTATAATTAAACTAGTGAAGCAATCTTAATGCCATAATGGTAGTTTCAGAAAACGTATAAAAAATTACCTCTATTGATGTTTTTTTATTTAATAAGTTACTAAATTATTGAAATATTTTCAAATTTTCTGACCATCTATTTATGTAGAACTTCCACAATATATGAGCAAATTATGTAGTGCAATTAGGCGTGGTCCACGTTAGGTCTGAAGCCCTCAGTTTCTAACCAGAAACGTTATGTTATTGCTAAGTTTTTGTATTGTTCTTATTTTGTACAATGTTTGATGCTCCCTTGCATTCAAATTATTGTGTTATAAATTTGTGTATATTATTTTCACAACTTATCTGGCACCCATTTAAAAATAGTTATTTATGGAACTAGTGTGTAAAGTGACCCTTTTTTATGAATGGGAATATTGTCCCATGAATAAAAAAAGGGTACTTTACGCATGAGTAGCATACAAATTTTTTTCTACTACCGAAAAATATATGAAAAAACAAAAATAATATTAAAATACTTTACGCACTAGTGCGTAAAATAAATTATTTTACGCACTAGTGCGTAAAATATATTATTTTACGTACTGCCCTAAACCTCAAAAAATATGTCATATTTACTTTACGCACTAGTGGGTAATATAACTTACTTTACGCACTGCAGATCAAAAAGGCCTATTTTACGAATCTTAGAGAGTGCGTAAAGTGAGTACTTTACGCACGGTAGTAGAAAAAATATATTTTATACAGTGTTACATCTAAGAGCTACTTGTTTTTCTCCCTAATTTTGGTTACTAACTTATACTGCCCTGTATGAAATAATGCAAGCTTTGTTCAAACGATATTTACTAAGTTGAAATACTTTTTAGGTCGTTCCAAGATTGTACCTAATAACCATAATTTGTGATGGACTGAAACTACTGCATCGGTCAATATTCCAGTTGGGGACCCTATAGACCTATTGAATGATTTCATACACGGTATTCATATTTTTGTAATTCGATTTAAAATGGAACTTTGATCAATCCGTAATTAAATTTTATATTTTTAATACTATGCTGGTTATTAGATTTGCGAGGTTTCGATTCGCAATCCAATTAGAGTTACTGAACTGCTTTCCCAAATTCTGTTTTCTTCGTCGAACAACCAGATGCAATAATAGGCTCAAATTAGCTTTTATCTATTTAATTTATTACACCAAAAATAATTGATATTAAAAATACATCCTAGGACAGGACATTGGGCATGTTCTTTCTATCTACACTACACAGCAACATTGACACAGTTGTGTGTGAAAGATAAATTCTAATTGTTGCAAGGAAAAATCTTGTCTTAATTGGAGAATTAATCTCGCGTGAATTGTGTTCTTGGAACAGGAGATATATAATATCGAATTGTCTGAGCCGAAAGACTCAAGAACAAGAAATTGGCAATAAGGGTAACTAGGAATGGCAAGGGGCGAAATGGTAAATATACCGATAAAGTAGCATTAAGCTGAACGTAATTAGAAATGAAACACCTTGTATATCATGCAAATTTTAATCCAAAAGGATCATGAAAAGCGTAACAGAGCGCTTTCGGCCGTAGCCATCATCAGTGTTACTTGTCAGTAGACAAAGGACATATCCATGGATCAAACACAACAAAAATCGACAATGATCACAATTACATATCACACATTGTGCGTCAAATTATGAGAAATGGTTCACATAATCTAGATTAAAATAAAAGTTAAAATATATGAAAATACAACAAAAGCATGGTACAAAGACAAAAGAGGAACGTTTTTGGAAATCTTGACTGTCGCAAACTTTGGTGTGACCTCTTCCTTAATGCAATTATTCAAAAACCATATGTCGACCTGAGCGGTAGCCCTCCTCAAGGAAAGTCTTCTGTATCCTTCAGCCAAGTCTGCCATACTGCAGTTGAAATTAAATGAAGGGTAAAGGCTGTGTGCATGTACGTTGCTTTTGTTGTATTTTCATATATTTTAACTTTTATTTTAATCTAAATTATGTGAACCATTTCTCATAATTTGACGCACAATGTGTGATATGTAATTGTTATCATTGTCGATTTTTGTTGTGTTTGATCCATGGATATGTCCTTTGTCTACTGACAAGTAACACTGATGATGGCTACGGCCGAAAGCGCTCTATTACGCTCTTCATGATCCTTTTGGATTAAAATTTGCATGATATACAAGGTGTTTCATTGCTATGTTTCGTACATGCACACAGCCTTTACCCTTCATTTAATTAGTAATTAGAAATGGCAAAGCCGAAATGGTAAATATCGAGAAATTGGCATTAAGCCGAACGTAATTAGAGGGACGATAGTCTTGTGCACCCAGCGAGTCTGTTGAAGGTAACTTAAAGACTGACTTTAGTTAAGGGATGAGGTGAATGCTACGGCCTTGCATCTAGGGACACCGTTCAAGACTCCATCATTCGAACAATTAATCATTCCATCCCGGTATTGTGCATGCGTTTGCCGCGTATTTTGAGGTTAGATATGGAATGTATTCGAGCTGCAAGCTGCTGTATATCCACTATAATACGGCTCTTAACTCAAATTTTTTATCAATCAACTAATATTTCACTTCATGCATGGCCCACCGCTCGCTTCGCTCGCTACGGGAGCTCAACGAACAGGAACACAACACCGGGATGGAATGATTAATTGTTCGAATTATGGAATCTTGAACGGTGTTCCTAGACGCAAATAGTGCTATGGTCGCTGAACGAATAGAATTAAGTGGGGTAAGCCTGTGTGGAGGCGGGTTAGAATATCTTCCAACGTATATCCTGCGTGTCGTAAAAGGCGACTAAAAGCTACCGAAAACTGTCGGTATAAGCGGCTACGGGTGGAGGAGTTAACAAGAGTCAAGGCACTCTCTTGTCCTAGGGTTCAGAAGTCGTCCCTAAAGGCGGATGAACCGATATCTGGTCAACGGCATGAGGATGCAGAAAGCAAATGGGACACTACTGCATTAAAGATCTGTATTGATATCCCAAGCGAAACTCTTGAAATGAGTACAGATAGCAACAGCGAGGCCTCGGATGAAAGGCTTCGCTCTCCGACTGGCAATCGTCGCTGTTCCTCGTCCGGGGAGGTCAGTGTAAAATTGGTGACCGGACACAAGAGGTGCGATCATCAGGCTACGTGTGCGAAATTCACTACGGATGAAACTTTCAAGACTCGCCGCAAACATCGCCTGGCAACATGGAACGTCAGAGGTATTAAAGTAGGAACAGAACCGGTAAGCTTACAAGATGTAATATTGCGGTCGCTGGTCTGTCTGAGACTCATTATAGGGGTTCGGGACCCTTCACTTCCAGCAATGACAATTTCATTTGCTTTTCGGGTAATTCTAACGAAAGCATCAATGGTGTTGGCTTTTGGGTGGCGAGAGCTCACGTTAGGACTATTCTCGGTTACAAGTGTGTCAGTGAGAGGACAATCACGTTACACATCGACACATGCGACCCCCACACCGATCAATATTGTGCAGGTATATGCATCTACTTCTAACTCAGATGATGACACTGTGGAATCATTTTACAACGATCTTGAATCTAGACTCGCATCCCTATCAAATCGCGAGATGGTTCTTGTCCTTGGCGATTTTAACGCTAAAGTTGGCCAAACAGTAGAAGATGAACATCTTAAGGCACATATTGGTAAATTCGGTCTTGGTACCAGAAACGAAAGGGGCCAACGTCTGCTCCAATTTTGTATTGACAACAACTTCAGAGTGCCTCGATGACGGATGAATCTTCTTCCAATAGTATGTGGTTAATATTTAAGAGTATTCTTACACAAGCTGCCCAAACAACTCAACCAAAACGCAGCACACAACCCCCTCAGCCGTGGATTACCACCCATACATTATCCGCCATTGAAGAACGTAGAAAGCTTAAGATCTCAGGCTCAGGTCTGGATTCTGACGCAAAGCAAGATCGGTATAGACAATTAATACGTGAAATCCAAAGACTCTGCCGCCAAGATAAGAACTCCTCTCTTCAAGAACTCTGCAGGGAAATACAAGCCCACGTCAACACAAGCCATCCAAGAGAGATGTAAAATGTCTCAATCGCGACTTTAAACCCAAAACTTGGTCAGTTCAGAACACCGATGGACATCTCATCACTAGCTTGGACGAGATTATTGAGGTGTGGCGCACATATTGTGAAAACCTCTAATCCGATGTTCACATTCAAGCTCCTTTTTTAAATTACGAGCGTGAGCCGGATATTCTTTTTTCGGAAGTTGAACAGGCCGTTAGGAAACTAAGAACCGGTAAAGCTACAGGCATTGATGTACTTTCAGCCGAAACTTTGAAGTGCTTAGATGATGACGGCCTACATTTTTTACATCGTATTTGTCAGAAAATGTGGTCCTCCGATGTCTGGCCAGACGAATGGAGCACTTCAATCTTTGTTCCGCTACATAAAAAGGGATCTCCGAAAATCCCAGACAATTATCGTCTACTCTCATTAATCTCCCATTCAAGCAAGGTTATGTTATATATTCTGCAATCTCGTTTAGAGGGTTTTTATTAGCTGGCAAATATCTCCAGAGCAGGCAGGTTTTGTAAAGGGACGTGGTACACGAGAACAGATCTTGAACTTGAGGCAAATTGTTGAGAAAGCTAGGGAGCATTACTTCTCAGTCTATATCTGCTTTGTGGACTACTCAAAAGCCTTTGACAACGTAAAGTGGCCTAAACTATGGAAAATTCTGCTTTCCATGGGAATTCCTGACCACCTGATATTTCTTATACAACAGCTCTATGAGTCCAACACAGCTCGAGTAAGAATTGACGGTAACATGCATGTCTGGTCAAACTACAACAAAGAAAGGAGTTCGTCAAGGTTGTGATTTCTCGCCGATGTTGTTTAACATCTATTCCGAGTTTGTGACGAGACAGGTACTGGACGGCTGGGATGGTGGTGTATTTATTAGTGGAATCAAGCAATAAGGTTTGCCGACGATACTACTCTTATTGCTGCTTCTCAGGATGAATTATTAAATTTACTTAACATCTTAGAACAATATAGTGCAGCATGTGGTCTCAGTGTTAACTACAACAAGACCAAAGTCATGATCGTAGATAGGGAACATAACAATCATCGAGAAATCACATCAGTAGGTCGTTGTCAGGTAGTCCAAAGTTTTGTATATCTGGGTTCCTTGATCGACAATTCAGGTGGTTGTGAGGTTGAAAATCGTCGGCGCATTCAACAAGCACGGTCAGCCATGACAAAACTGACTAAAATATGGCGTGACAATAATATCACCAAAGCCACCAAAATGTCGCTGGTCCGGTCTCTTGTCTTTTCGATATTTTGGTATGGCTCTGAAACTAGGAGCGTTAGAAAGGCAGATCGCCACCGCATAGACGCATTTGAAATTTGGACCTGGAGAAGAATGCTAAGAGTCCCTTATACAGCCCACCGAACTAACGTTTCTATATTAAGCGAACTCGGAAATCCAAAGCGACTATCCTCCATTGTATCAAGCGCATCCTGACGTTTTTCGGCCATATTCATAAGTGATAATATGGAAAAACTTGTTGTCCAGGGCCATGCTCAGAACGGAAGGCGTCGCGTCGTGGCCCTTCTCCTACACGTTGGGTGGATGCGACAAAACTATTGCTAGTTATTAGTGTCACAAGAGCAACCGAACTGACAAATAATCGCGAAAGATGGCGACATACAATTTTCAAAGCAATTGACAATCTTCGTGTCCGCAATCCTCCAGTTCTGAATGTACTAGTTTTATGAGTTCACAACATGTCTGGCAAGACATTGTGACTATGCAGTGGCGGCTTGTGAGGTTTTAAATAGGTAGTGCGCAATTTATGTAGGTTTTTTCATACGCATAGGGGGATGCCCGCTGCAGGCGCCGGCGAAGGCTTACCCGCCGAAGGCGGAAAGTTTGGGGGGTGCCACGCCCATTTTTTACCCAAAATTCGTTAAAATCGTTTAAAAAACATGAATTCGGCGCCCTCTTGAATGGTAATTGTTGCGCACTAAAAGAAATTAATAAGTAGGTACTTATCGATTCCAGAAGAATAAACCATTAAAACAGTTTATTGTAACTACAAATCAATAAAGTTCAAAAACAAAATCAGGGGAAGTTCGAAAACGTTCAAAAATATATCGGTTTGATGGCAAAAAAGTGTTATTGTACATCTTTTTGTGGATGATTAGCCCTTCGACTTTGCCGTTTCCTAGCTTTAAAGTGAAATTCCATTCGCCACAAGATTTCGGGCGTTAAAATGTCTGGTGAAAGACCGACCATCCTTTTTCTTGGCACATGTTTGGTCTAATTTTAAAACCGGCATCGGTCGCCCTAACCTCTTTATTTCAATCTTTTTATTCAGATCCAATAAAGAAAAGTTATTTTTATTTCATACAAAAGTATAGATTAATGACTCATGTACAGGATGACGATTATATAGGTAGAAAAATTATTATTTAATTGATTACTGGATGCTTTTTTATTGAATTAATTAGGGTCCTTCAACCTAGCCAGAATTATTTCTAATAGAAAATGCATATATAAACGTAAATCCTAAATGGCTTCATTTTCAAGAAACAGTGCTTCAAAGTATTATTATTTTTTTAAATATCAAAAAAGCCTAAGATGAGTAAGATGTATTCTTCTGAAACTCAATACAAATTAGTATGGCATAATGCAGTCTGTTTTTGACCAAAATATTCATTATTTCAAGCTAAATTTGTATGAATATGAAAATTTCTGTTTAAACATTAGTTTTTTTTGTTACTTCGGAGATTTGCATGAAAAATTTAATTTCTTCTTCGAAAATTTGACCAAAATTATGTCCATTTTTGGACAACTTTGGATATGATTTTCGGATTTTTTCAAAATATTATTATTTCAAAATTTTTGGAATCTATATAAATGTTTAATAGCATATATAATTATTAAACGTTGTTTAGCTTTATTTAACGAAATTACATAGAGA
The DNA here is from genome assembly GCA_016904865.1 of Pissodes strobi. Classification (NCBI taxonomy): domain Eukaryota; kingdom Metazoa; phylum Arthropoda; class Insecta; order Coleoptera; family Curculionidae; genus Pissodes; species Pissodes strobi. The sequence continues at coordinate 95,185 of MU185910.1, forward strand.
CGTAGTTAAGGATAATTAATCGCCATTGAGGAAAATTAAATAATGGCTGCATATCTTACTCCACCATGCAAGAACTAAACGTGCTTAAATCTGAATGAAATTTTAAGTACGGTATTAAGTAATCCACCCCTTATTTTAGATGAAGTTGCACGGATAAAAAAAAATTTAAATTGGATCCCCATTAAAAAAATACGTATTTCTCTAGCTTTTATTTTTAATAATATTGTCAACTGAATTTATGCCCCCACAGCAATTGTCAGAACCCGAACTACTAGCCATGACAGTAGAATAATAGTATATAAATAAAAATATAAAACACTAAACAATATTACGTACACTAAACTCACGAGTTTATATGCAGCTAATTAACAAGCCTCAACGGACCGAACAAAACAAAAATAAATTCACGGCTCGACTGGAGTATTACAGAATAATACTCATAATAGTAGTATGTAATATTCGCTCTAAAAAACGATTTACCTCCCACTTTTCCCATACAAGCTGAATTTTTCAGGACCTATAATAATATGTGTTGCATCAGCCGTAGCCCGTAGCTTGAAGGCGAAGACGCTCGATATATTTAATTAGGGCGTAAACCCATGACGTCTCTCATTGTTTATTGTGATACCTTTGTTAGTTTATAAGCAAAAAATATGGGATTCGCTCTGTTACCGTGTCAAGACATAAGCGAAACTTTTGTAAAGAATACTTTTTTTTCATTTAGGCCTTCCCTTTTTGTTAATTGAGTGTTATATTTAAAAATAACTATTTTTTAATTAAATGTTTGCACGGTTGAAACCGAGATATTTACATATTTAAATTTTTTTTCGGCCATATGGGCTAATGCAAATGATTTTTTTGAATAATTATCAAAAAATACTTATTGTGCTTACAAAGACCTTATTGTGCATTGGACCAAAAAATAAGTATTATTTCCTCTATACGATGGTACCAATATCTCGATTTTTGATGGTAGTGTCCTTTTGTGGAGTCTAATTTTGTATTACCTCCGGAATAAGGGTTATCTTGTCATGTACTTTCATCCCTGAAAAAATCAGCTTGTGACACCATACGCAAGAATTGCAAATTATCACTAAATTAAGCTACAAAGTGCGGATCTAAATAGCGCACGGATGAGCCTTGACTTCTCGTGATTTTACGAACATTCCCGACCGTTTTGCATGACGAAAATGCATTTAACAAGAGCGCCGAACACTAGCGCACGGCAGATTTAGACTAGCTGTGGTTACGGACGGAGGCCGCTGTTGGACGCTCTGCGTTTTGATCGTCGCCGACGTGCCTCGATTTCGCTCTTATAAATAATGTATTCTGCGGCCAGTGG
>MU185911.1:0-38185 GCA_016904865.1 Pissodes strobi
ATGAGTAAATTTGAAAATGAAATCAGTCAGGAGTTCGAATATTTTCCAAGGGTATGGTACAGGTATGTGGATGACATTTTCGCGATTTTCGACACAAAAACCGCTAATGTTGAAGATTTTGTAACAAAACTAAACAACCGTTTCCCCACCATTAAATTTACTTACGAAGTCGAGAACAATGGCCAGCTGCCATTTTTGGATACTTTAGTGATTAGGAACGATAATAACACACTAGAATTTGATATTTATAGAAAAAATACTGCCACTAACCGATATATTCCTAATGACTCCTTCCACTACGACCAACATAAAATGGCCAGCTTTCATTTTTTAGTACACCGTTTGGTTAACTTTCCTCTTAACAGAGAAAGATTTAATAATGAAAAGGAAACGATTAGGAATATAGCGAAAGTTAATGGTTTTAATACTAACTTAATAAATAAACTAATTAATAGGCATTTGTTTAGAAAGACCATTCGTGATTCCACTTCTTTCATTAATCAGGATGAAAATACAAAATATGTTTCGATACCGTATAATCCTCAGTATACTAGAGGACTCCAAAAAGTTTTTAAGGAAGTAGGTTTAAAATTAGTATACCAGACTCAGTTTAACATTAAGAAATTAGTAGGTGGTCCAAAGGACAAAATTGAAATATTAGAAAGAAGTGGAATATATGAAATTGGATGTATGGATTGTAACCAAAAATATGTTGGGCAAACTAGAAGATCTATACAGACGAGATTCAAAGAACATATAGCTCATTTAAAGTATGGTAGAACAGAAAAATCAAGTGTTGCCGAGCATGCTTTTGATAATAATCATAGAATAACAATTAAAAATTTAAAACTAATTCATAATATAACTGATAGGAGATTATTAGACGTATATGAAAGTATGGAAATTATTAGATGTAAGAATAGTTTAAATAGAGATAGAGGGCCTATTCCGTATAGTCCATTGTATTGGTTGATCAAGCGTGACTAGCGGGATCCCAGGATTGGTTCTTTCTAGTTCCGCTTGATTAAGCAAACAGTAGTATAAAAGGGAGTTAGGTAGATTTTAATTTTAGTTTTAATCATCTCCTGATGATGCTAACATGGTTAGCGAAACGCGCGTCGAGTGCAAATATTCTGTTTCGGTATTGTGGATAAAACTCTGTTTTAGTGCATGTTGCCGAAGGTTCCAAACCCCAACGTAGACTTTCAAAATTATTTAAAAAATGTTCATCGTTTTCATATTAATAACGTAAATATCACCTGAAAAACAACCAAAAAAAAATTCGTATTTAAAAAAAGAAAGTTGTTGATGGCCCCTTGTGACGAAATGTCGGATTCCAAACTAGATACCACCATTGGATAGAGCGAGAGTTCAATAAAAGGTCTGTTTCTGAAGAGAGGAGTTATCTAGACAGCATCCTAGAAAACCCACAATGGTGTTAATAAGTAATGGTGTTCGATCTGCTAACCGGGTTTGGATGATACTTAGATTCCTTTGATGACACGTTGGCGTATCAACTTTCCACATCGAAGTAAATAAAGTGATGTCAAAGATGTATCTCTTTGTTTCTTATGATTTCTACAAAGTGGTATAAGTTCTTCTCAAAGAATGTTGTGTTACCTTGAAGAGGTTGCAATATTGGTTAAAGAAATTTAGTTCCTAAGTTTGTAAATATTTGGGGCTTGTGATTGGTCATATACGGTGTATTTTGTTTGATATATGAAAACTACCATCAGCCCTGGCCGCATGTCAAAAAATATGTTAAAATTAAAACATACTATATTCTAAGCAACTTTAGTATTTATACTTTTTTGTTATCTCTTGTACCTACTTTCTGAGATAAAGTGTAAAGTATCTTATGTGGATCGCCCTGTACAATTAAAAACAGGTAAGCATAAAATGCTATTATCCTTTTAATGACACACAGAAACATTAGCGATGAACAAATAATAGAAAAATAATCACATGCCATATACATATAATAGGCTGTTTTATGTTCTCGATAATTGATACTCATTTTTCTAATTGCACAGCTGGAAAAATAACGGGAACGTATGCAACCATGCATACATAGTTTTACCGAATTAGCAACTGTTAACTGTCTAATTGTCTCTGTGAACTTGTTTCTCGATAATGTCTTGCTGTGAAATGTCTTAGAATTATTGTTACATGATAATTGAATATTATTATATATAGTGAGGTCCATTATATGTTAATTTGCGGCAGTTTGTCGAATTATTTATTATTTATTAAAAAATATTACTTACGATTTTAGGAAGGAAATCGTGAGATGATTAGTTAGCTGGGGCTCATAAACTTTGTAAATATTGTGCGAAATGTTGCTGAAACAAATATAAAAAAATAACAAATTATCCCAAAGTCGATAGTTAGAAACAAGAACAAACATGGGTTAACAAGGTTAATTTGAATTTTAAGTTAAAATATTATATTTTCCAAAATATTTCTTAAGGCGGGTAAAGGAGAAGTATTAAATGATGAGAAAATCTCCAGGTAAGTAAGTTTTTTTGTAGAGTCTGGTTATGTAATTAGAGAAAAGGAAGTCAATACTAAGCAGCAGGTAGCATTCTGCTTATAAGTGGGTTTTAGTGGTGCCATACCCACTAAAGTAATATCAATAGTTTGCCAAGGAAATCATGGGTTCACACTATGCCTATTTACTAGAGAAAGTATAAAAATGAAAACGTTTTGAATAGTACGTTTTTGATAATGGTTTATCCTTTTAGACACATGGAAACTTTAAATAACTTTGTCCTTCCCAATATCATTATTTACATATAATGACAGTTAAGTACTTACGTTTCTGGGCAAAATAAAGATGCAACTTGCCTCCTCTCTTGCAACTTTATTAACATTTCATGCAAAGGCAGTGCCCCTTAATGGGGAGGATGCGGCTAAGTAACATTAATAGGGACTAAGATAAAAGAAAAATCTTCCATGACAGCATTACAGAATAAATAATATACATTTATAGATTAAGGTAAAATACAATACATGTAAAGAACAAAAAAAAAAAACAGATCTTACGAGCTACATTGGAGTCTAATTGGATAGTTGTAAAATGTTGAAAATTACATATTTTTAGGCAATTATACCTTTGAGCTGTATTTTGGATCTTTGAAATACTGTTCTTAGATTGACTTTAGGCACTTTCCGTTCTATTTTAGAAGATAGATCAGAAATGTAGTAACTTAATTAAATTGACTAATCCATTTGTAGCTATTTTTGAAATCCTTACCACTGGAATGTTAAAGAATCTATGTAAATTTAATTTAGTACAAAACCTGCAATAATATACTACTCTGCTCAATTATATTAAAGTCAGCTAATGGATTAATGGGATTACATACTTGCTTTAGGATTTACATACAATTACATACTTGCTTTAGTAAGAGCAAAGCAATGTCTCATTAAGGTGAGTATAACAAAGTGTTGCATGATATATACGCATTTTGCCTTTCTTATAAACAGCGTTACATATATTTTCGTAAGAGAAAATTAACATCGATTGAGTGTTTCAGTGAGTCATAAGTTAGTAATTGATTTTTCATTCTAAAAATAATCAGTTACTTTCAATTAATCCATATACCGATTGATCGATTTGTCATGTAGGTACTTTTATATTTATGTCTCACACGCAAGTTTGTGTATTGGCTTCATCTAGACGCGCCACCTATTATTAAGAATGAAAGAGCTAGGAAAGATAATAATCTCCAGGACACCAGTTGGCGGTAACTTTAAGGTTCCTAGCCACGGGTGACAGCTATGGTCGCGAAATAATTCTAAATGTTTGTATAGCAATTGTTCAAGTTCTACGTGAAGAAATTAAGGTGAGAATTATTTTCGTATCTTCATTTTAAATATACTATTTAGTACACATATTCTTAAACAATAGCGGATTTAACATGCTTCTCCAAATAATCCATTGATTCAGTGGCAGAGTGGTGTGGGGTAGGATTTGTTATCAGGAGTTCCGAAGAAAAATGTGAAGTTTATAGGTTAGGACAAGATTCTGAGTCAAGTGGATTAGAACAGTGCACTACTGGTGTGAGTGATGTGGGATATTTCGCTGGGGTAGGTAAATTTGAAGAAAACACTGGTGTGAGTGGGTTAAAATAATTCGCTGCGGTAGAAGCCTGCTGTTTACGTAGCAACAAACGAAGTCCGACTCGGCTTGTTGGGATAAATTTTGCTGCCGACTTCGACATGTCGTCCTACTGCCCCGACCTCAAAAACATTTCGTTTATGTTAGCACAAACAAGCAGGCCCACAAATCGGCCGACATGTTGTGTTTTCACGAAAACTGACCTTGCTAAAGTCTGATATTTTTATAAACTCTCTGTTTATCAAACAAAAAACTTAAGACTTCGAAGATGATTCAAAACATTTTATCAAGAGTAACTTTTTTGATAAACTTGGAAATAAAATAGTTGTCTTTATTAGAAAATTCGGGGGCTATTTATATATGCAAATCTATGAACTGCCAAGGTAACGTATAAAGCCATAAAATATGAATAATTAATAGACAAAAATGTACATAATTAGTCGAACATATCAGCTATTTGAGGAAAATCAAAAGCTCTCGTACATTATAAACGCAAATGACTAGGTGGTTGGCAAAATAATTGAGTAGTCGATTAATAAGTAATTGATTAATTGATTTTGTCCTTTTTTTAATCGAAGAATTTATTATTGGAAATTATCGATTATTTTATTATTCGATTTTTTTTAAATCAATTATACATTTTAATGCTTGCCTATTTTTACTAGTTGTGGGTAAAATAGGAGAGAAATGGAATAGTAATAATTGCGTTACTGGGTTATAATCTTATCAAATCAAATAATCGGATAATTGATTAATCCAGACGGTTGAGTAATGGAAATGTTCAATTAATCGATTATTCAATTTCAAAAAATATGTACTCAATAGTCGACTCATTGATCGATTTACAACATATTTCTACCTCTAGCCGAGATGGGCGATTAATAAACATTGACAATCGATTATTTTCGATTAATGGATTTATTAAAATAATCGATTATTATCACTAATCGATTATTTCGACCAATGAGATAATCGATAAGTTTGTCAAAATCGGTGAAACCTGCTAACCAAATTTATTTGTTTTTCTTTATCTAAATATATTTGCTTTCCCTCCACTTGTTCGATGACACGTAACAAAAAGAGATAAATGAAAAATAAGAAGAGTTTACTGGAGAATCCGAAAATCATATTTTTGACAAGTGTTAACGAGGCTTTTTTCTAAGAAAAGTACCTTTATTTACACTGACATAGCGAAAACACCCCGATTGGGTTAAAAACTTCAAAACAATTTCCAGCGATTTTTCTGGGACACTTTTACTATAAATACTTTATTCCTGAAATTGTGCGATGCCTAGTTCTTGAGATATCGCCGGCGAACATTCTTAATTGTACCCCCGGTGGAAGTATATTAAACTGCTTAAAATATTTTCTAAGTTCAGCCATTTGCTCAACGACCATGCCTAACTGATCTCTTCCTAGCCACGTGACGACGTCATCACGATTGCATTGTGTGATCATATTGCCAGGCTGAGTTTGAAAGCATGAGAGCTCATTACTTCGCCGAAATTACTTTTCACCATTGCAACCCAAACTAACTATTTTAATTATAATGACTCTGGAAAAAATGTACGCTAGTTACGACGAATCTTTCGTTGTTTTTCAATGTTTTCCCATTCGATCCGATTTCTCCCTCTTTCTCAAAATGCATGCATTTCAATTGGGTTCGATATCATTATGTCTTTGGCAATTCTGACTTATTTCATTCTATGTTTTAGGAATTAGTTTGGTTTACTGTCATGTTTGTGTAGAATAATATATATTAAATATGCTAGGCTTCATTACTTGTTCCAGTATATTTGGTTAAATAGGGGTCCCATTTATTTGAAGATATATCTCAGTTCTTCAGTTAGTAGGTATTGTAGATATCGAAGAACTTGATAAACTTTTATCTTCTATTAATCTTACACTGCATCTAATTTGTACATGCAAGCAGTGTTTCAAAACACTCAACAATGAATTGAATAAAATAATTATTCTTAAATTACTTGAGCACTCATTCCTAGATATATGTGACTCATAATGCCAAAAAGCTGCCTCAAAATTCAAGGGGGATAGTTGTGCGGTTTAGGTTTACACTGTTTTATTTACAGTAATGATATTTGATGAAAGAACAGCTGAACATCAACTGTCTGGACAAAGCTCCCTATACGAAAAATATCAGTTTTCTACATTCAAAAGGCGTCTTTGCTATAAAATAGGGTCACAAATCTCCTAATTTTGAGACCTACTGCTTGACCTACTGACTATATAACTAAGTATTTGACATATTTCGTAAAATAGCACTGACACAATTGAAAGATATGTTTCTTGAAAGCTGCAAAATTTTCTTATATTTATTACTTAAAAGCAAAAGTCAGGCAAGAAAAAAGAATCCAGTTTTCAGATATAATTTTTTTTTCTAGAATTACCTATAACATTTTATTTATGTGCCAAATTCTGCATATTAAAAACGAAATCATGGGTGCTTATTGTTAATTTCGATCAAACAATAATTTCACAAGTGCAAAAATCAGATTTTTTAAAAATGGATATGCTTTTTGTTGCGTTTGACAATGAAAAACAAAATAATTGTTGATCGTTCTTAGGAATTCTTAGAAACAACATAACATGGTAAGGTACATGTTATATCGAAAGCTAAGGGCTACAGGTTATGAGAGATATAGAGAACCAATACAAGAAAAATATGGCATGTTACCATATAGGTATTAATGCAGCCGGCCATATGTGGGAGCAGAGGGGGTAACTTAAACAGGACGCAATTACCTAGAGTTGTCATCAAATTCCGCATGGCCGATGCAGATTTCAATCTGAGAAACCAAGAAAATCGTAAGGGATGCAGAATTATCAGGGCAATAGTCACTAAGATCTCCCACTAGATTTACCAAAAATCCATTAGACAATTATTGACAGCAATTTCACCCAATTCTTGAAGGAAGGTAGATACATACGACGTCGTACATCAGAAGATTATTTAAAGCGAGCGTAGCTTTGGGCTACGATGGTCTTAAAACCGACAAGAGTAGTCTTTTTTCCAAACTGATAAAAGAAAACTAAAATGCTTCCAAATATTTTAGTTTAAATCAAACAATCTCACACCTTCTTGATACCTGCGATAGTCCAAAAATTTGAGAGCCACTTTAATTACTTTAAAGAAGTAGCTTTAGGATAGTTGGTCGATGTGAAAGGAGCATCTGAGCACCATTTAATCTTCGACTCTGGCAAGGTGGGCAAGCAGGGCGCTGCAAGAACACTCGTGAAGATATCTCTGGGAAACTGTCAGGTGGAAGCCAGCAGCGGGGCAAAGAAATTTAATTCCTCTTTATATTTCATTGCAGCGGTGCCTTGAATTGTCAGAGGCAGATTCGCTAATGTGGTGTGCGAAAGAAGGCCAATAGCATGCAATACTATAGGAAAATCATACAAAGAAGGTGTACTGTCAGTCAGTCCAACAAAGACCGAACTGACTCTATTAACAATAAAAGAAATATAAGCAAATTCAGGCTAACCCAAATGTACGGTCAATCCTTAGCTTTAGATTGAGGGATACTGGACCGGAAACTCAATCGAGGAACGGAGAGAGCTGGAGTTATTCGGAAAGCCTAGCACTTCACTCCTAAAAAGTACTTTTAACATAATATTTGCAGCAATCGAAATTTCGAGCTATTCTGGCTGCTTTATTGCAAATTACCGTGATATAAAGCTAATGTCAATTGGAATTCTAAAAATACAATCTATAGTTCGAATATATTTTAGTTTTCTTAGACCTTGTTTTAATAATATTTTGAGTTTTGGTTTATTTAATAAACTGCAGTTAGGTGTAGAAACCTGACGTTTCGCTCTACATAGAGCTTTTTCAAGTTTAATAGCATTATTCCTTGCTTTGCTACAATTCAAATTTTCCTCTATTATTTCTACATGCTAGGCTAATTTTATGAAATATTAATATAAAATATTAAAATAGTAGGAACCTTAAATATATTTTTTTAAAGGCAGATAGCTGTAGTTGCTAACTACTGATTTAGATGTTCTGGGAAGGTATAAATAAATGCATGCATATAAATAGATTAATTCATAAATTCGAAGTGGTAACTAAGGAACCGACTGCAATGCACAATTTTATTAAGTTACAATATATATGTGCATCATTTCCTTAATTGTTAATTACTGATAATTGTTATCGATGTACAGGGTGTCCATTTTTTGACACCTTTACTCGCTTAATTTTAAAGATAGAGGATTGCGGTTTTCGCGACACTCTGCTACTTTTTTGTGAAACTAAACATCATGTCAACAAAAATTTCATAGTATTCTTGATTTTTGATATATCGGGTGAATTTCAAAATTATCACTTTTGACTCACCCCCCATATCTAAGTTGTAAACCAAATATATGTTTTTGATGTGTAAACATCTTGCGCGACGGTATGAGGGCAATCTCGGCAAATGGGACGAAAATGTGGGGACGGAAATATGTAAACCTATGTAACATCATAACCCATGCGGATTGAGGGGTAAGCTATCCAGGTCGGCCGCCAAGAACGGCCGCGATTGCAACGACTCAAGTGGCGCTTCTGAAAAGCTAGCCGCCAGGGCGGTACTAGATTTTCATGTCCATGATGTCGATATAGGACATGTGTTTACACATTAGTGTCTCGAGTACTAGCAGACTCGCTCAATTTTTTTAATGGAACACCCTGTATATTTTTAACTAGTTAAATTAGGCATTTTCTGGGCTTTCCAAAAATATATGATAGTATAATATTTATTTTTAAAATTAGCTGAGTAATAGTATATTGTGTAACTAGGAGGAAAAGCAAAATATTCGTGGACGACTGTGGTAATTCCTGAACGAGACACAGCCGAGGCCAGCAACACAGTAGTCCAGGAATGTGCTTTTCCTACGAGTTGCACATACTATTTTTTTATCCGATCGAAATTAATTAGAATAATAAATAGAGCCAAATATTACTCTAAATAAAAACGGTGCTTTAAATTTAAACTCAACATAATATCAAGTTTTGAATCGAGCGAGCTTGGAGTTTATTACGTAACTAGGGAAACCACAGCTAAATCTTGCTTTTGATAAACGTCAGACCTGACAAACAAGGTGTTTAAATATGACAGAACGTTTGTATTCCCGGCCTAGGACGGAAATGTTGTACGTATAGTTATTGCATGTTGCCAAGCAACGAATGCAATATATTGGAATCATAACTTTTGCATTGGAATCATAACTTTTGCGATGAGAAAACACATTGAAAAGGTATAGTTTTTCGTCCGATTGGATACAAAGTACAGTTTTCTCCAAACATTATGTCATTTAATAGTAAGCTATGACAACAGAAAATTTTGTAAACAAATGACAATGACAGTATGTCATATCGCCTATTAAAATAATATTTAAGGAAAATCAAGAAATTGAGGTCATTAAAAGCAGAGCTCAGCAAATATTAGAAAAATATAAATTTAGACCCTACAAAATACATATTGTTCAGAACTTACACCCTGGAGATGCTGAACGTTGGCCAATTTTTTGCAATTGGTATCTAGAATAAATTCAAGTAAACAGACATTTTGCTCTTTCAGTAATATGGTCCGATGAGGCGAATTTCTCAAGTGCTGGCATTTTTAACAAAAGCAATACTGGACCACTGGCACCAAGAAACACTCTCCTCATATTTGAACGTGAGCGACAGGGTAGGTTCGGCTTCAGCGTCACATGTTTCATTTTGGGTGGACAAATAGAATTTATGAAGAAAGTTTTTCAGCAGGCTAAGTAGAGCATTGCTATTTGGCCCAGTGGTAATATATACCCATTCTTCAGTTTTAAGAAGTGGAACCAACTTTGCAACCACGGGAGAGCAGCGATATGGCGGATTGTATACCTACCAGGGGCAAATTTGAGAAAATCGCTAAACGAGCACACCAGACAGTTTCTATAGCATCACTCACCAATATTACGGGAGGTGTTCTGGAACGTAACTGGACCATGTTCCAGCCGTGTGGTGGCAGGTTGCGCCTAGGGGGTAGCCCCTAGGCGCAGAAACTAATGAAAGCGATTTTGTAGTGTTAAGCTAGGGATTTTTGTAAGTCACTTCCATTTCCACAGACAAAATATAAATACATCAGCTCCCAATGGACCCATACGCTCTTCTTAAAAAGGGAAAAAGTTTTTAAATCGGTATGCTCTATCTACTGTAGGCTTAGTTCTATAAAGCAACCTCCATCCTTCCAGGCCGGCCTTTCAGCCACACACTGATGGTGATGGCAGGTACAAGTCGTTCAGAATTGGGTAGGCCGTTTGTCTGGCATGCGCTTCGTAAGAAGCCCTCAAAATTCGGAGATCTAGGAAATCTTCGGTCGGAGGAATGCTGTCTAGGGGTTTTCCCTTAGCGAAGAGCGCCCGATGGCATTTGGAGAGGCTTTCGTACTGCTTAACACTGTAAATTGCATTAAAAAAAGAATAGAGCTAAATTGTGGTAAAACTGAGGTGCTACGTTTATTAGTATCTATAGATATAGATACTCACGAATTGCACATAGCCATGACGAATTGCTGTATACCAGGCTCCTCTACCTCTCCTTGCATCAGCATCTATAGGAAAGGGGCGGCTTCACGATGCAGCTTTAAGACAATCAAGGCTGTCTTCTTTTTAATCTTGTAAAATCTGGGAGGGCATGGAATGCTGGAAGTACAGGGTGTCCCAAATTCGAGCCTCATCATTGGGATCTCGGAAACTAGAAGAGATACGAGGTCGTTTAAATGGAGGCAAAGTTGCGCAATTTGATGCTGATCAAAATGCCCCCTTAAAAGTTAAATAATTCCGAATACTTCCGAAGATATTTAGAAAAAACCGAATATTCGCGATTTCATTTTTATTTTTTATGACTCTATTTGAATAGATATAACAAAATAAATTTCACATTCTCATTGCTACTTTTTCTGTTCTATAAGATGGTGTTATCAGATTTTCAAACCGACGTTTCGTCTTTGAGCTCCCATAATCAACTTTGTTTTTTTAAATACGGCCCTGGATTTTTTATTACGGACTTTAAGAGCTTTTAATGTCCCAAAACCAATGATGTATCGCACTTATTCGAAAAAATCATTTTAATGATTTCCTGGTGAAATCTTACCAAAAATGAGTGTTCTGTCTCTCTCTAACACATGAGTTATTATGGAAAGTTCCATTAATATGCATTTTTCGAAATAGTGCGATGCATCATTGGCTTTTGGACTTTAAATGCTCTTAAAATCCGTAATAAAAAATCCAGGGCCGTATTTAAAAAAACAAAGTTGATGATGGCAGCTCAAAGACGAAACGTCGGTTTGAAAATCTGATAACAGCATCTTGTAGAACAGAAAAAGTAGTAATGAGAATGTGAAATTGATTTTGTTATATTTATTCAAATAGAGTCATAAAAAAATTAAAATGGAATCGCGAATATTCGGTTTTTTCTAAATATCTTCGGAAGTATTCGGAATTTTTTAACTTTTAAGGTGGCATTTTGATCAGCATCACATTGCGCAACTTTGCCTCCATTTAACCGACCTCGCATCTCTTCTAGTTTCCAAGATCCCAATGATGAGGCTCGAATTTGGGACACCCTGTACAGTAGATAATGCTGGCCCTGCTAAGAAATAATTAGTTAAATAATTTTAGTGTTATAATTACCTAATGCAGATGAGATTTCGTGAATAGGTAGATACTTATGTTGCTTTCCAGTCCTTAAGTGAATCCATAACTCCTTAACCTCTTCATAGTTACAGGGAGTAAGACTAGTGATATTAACATGTGCATGGTTTGACGTTATGGAGTTGTCAGATGTAGACACAAGAATGTACTTATTTTTTGGTGTGTAAGTAGATATGCTCCTAGCCAGAATGCGATACAGATCAGTTCTGTTTTCGGAATGCCGAAGGAAGCTCATTCAGTTAGCTGGCATTTTGGTGTCTATCTCCAGTTGGGGACCGATTTCTCTTTTCTCACAGGTCAGCGCCGTCAGGTTTTTCTTAAGGTATCTGTTTGATCAAAAATACTTATGTTAAACTCAAACAACGTATCTTATATGTATTAAAAGCTTGTAATTCAAAGTACTCACAAATCCCAAACTATATTCAATCGGGAAATCATAGAACATTCCCTCGTTTCAGTGAATGCCAGGAAACTTTTTTGACAAAGTCAAAGAAAATGAGACAAAGACCCGGCTTCATCAAGTGTATAATTGCTCCTCCATCCAAAATCTTGGCTTGGGCATTGGAACATTCTGCTGCAGATTTAGACGAGCAAGCGAGACATTGGCTCAAAACCTCTGACTTAGCTATAGACATCATATTGCCATTTGTGCTTGACAATGCTCGTTGAAAAAAAAATGGAATATATTCTTAAAGTAAGTTTAAATTGGATTTAAATTAAAAATTACAATTCTGTCTGTAAACATACTACATGCTTTAATGAAATGCAAAATATATTCTATATATCGGGTGTTTGTTTTTCGTGTTATATATTTAAAGGGGTTTAATAATGGAAGACTTATTGAATTCCTGAGACATGGAAGAAATTATTCCAAAGTTGTTAGGTACGATTTTAGCTATTATGAATAACGTGATTGTATATTGTAACTGTTAGCAAATGCCTACACATGTTGGCAACGTGCACGCTGCCAGCATTTGTAGGCATTTGATAACAGTTACAATGTAAAACCACATTATTATTAACCTTAATAGGAAAAACTTACCTAAAAACTTTGGAATAATCTGTTTCCAGTTCCAAGATTTCAGTAATTCTTCCATTACTAAACAATTTTAACTATTTCAGCCAAACCTCCAATAAAATTACAGGAGACGTGAAGACGAACGTGTTTAATCCATCATTCGCATTGAAGACTATAGTCTGTACTCAAGAATAGTAGGTAAATGTAATATTAACTATTCTTGGTATAAGTATAAGATGTGTCAATACAAAATATTTAAACTTAAAAATAGAGTTAGTTTTCATGACTAGAGTGTTATTATTATTATATGAAGAACAAACTTCCTCTATTCAAGCCTAATAGTTTATTATAAAAACAAGAATACCAGACTCTTCTTTGAAGATAAATATACCTTTCATAGAAGAGTTTTTTTTTCTCTTCAATATATCCTGTCTGCTATATTCTTATTCTAACTATAAGATAATTGAAATAATATAAATACGCAACTTACATCCAAGACTAGATGAATTTTTAAATTATATCTTGAATAAACTTGACTGAAGCATTATATACTTGCCCATATATTTATCTTTAAGGATAAGACTATTCTTATTTGCAGATTTGATCTTTTTCCGTGTAGCACAGTGTTGAGAAAACCGCAACCCTCTATCTTTAAAATTAAGCGAGATGCCCCGTAAAAGTGTCGAAAAATCGTGTACAGGATTTTAGTGTCTGCGTAGTTAAATTCGTGTTTTTCGATAATTACATGTTTATATAGGGTTGTTGACGCGTTTTTATTAAACTGATGTCCATTCAACGTGTTACTTAAAAGTTGTGTCGTTATTCCAATGTACATATATTTGGACAGTTTTGACATGGCATCAAATATGTGATGTTTGATCTTTTTTTGGAAAGAACTTTTAGGAGGTGTATATGAGTTATTTAACAAGTTATTTATTGTCTTTGTTACATACGTTACCGTTATATCTTATTTTTTTTCTGATATGTTTGTGTATGACATTGAATTATACATTTTTTGGATTTTCGGTATTTTTTAGTAATAATTTTTGTATTATAAAATTTGAAAGTGCTTTGTTTTATTATTCTCTGTATTTATTTTTCTGAGTAACTATTATTTTTCAGAAATATTCTCCAAAATTCTATTCTCATAAAAATTAATCTAGCATCTAGAAATAATATAAACAATTTTCATTGTAGCAAACCAAGAAAGAATGCCATTACTCTTTGGAAAAAGCTCTCCATGTAGAGCGAAACGTCAAACCTATACCCAAGAATACCAAAACCCAACATATATTACTGCTTTTACAAAACACTTCGTGCTAATTAAAATTTGAACTTAGCATGCCAACTATCTTCAACCTGCCTGAGCCAGAGTCGACAAATAACCGCCGATACTAAAAGTAATGTCCACAGCCAGAATCGTAAGATAATTTGTGGTCAGTTCGGAGGCATAAGAGTCTTATTAACCAGAATCATTATAAAACATAGTAATAAAATTTTAACACATTAAAATAAAATTCATATAAATTCCCTGCCAACTGGCTCACATTAGGGGATTGTTTACGACACTTAGTGTCACTAAGAGTCATATTTTTGTTCGTAAATAACGAAAAACGAAAAACGGTCACTATAAAGTAACTATAAAACCATAATACGACTACCGAGAGCGCGGCCTTTATTTTTATGGTGTTGTTTTACTTGCCTCAGTTTATTTATTTTATTTTTTAACGGGGTATAATTGTATGATTGAATGCAGATGGTTAATAATGTACTGAGAAAAAAATATCAAATTATTTCCATAAATATTTGCATTACAGGTTTGTTATTAATATATTTGGAAGCTTAGTACGATATACTTAAATATAATATTGTATGGAATATCGATTAATTAGAAGGGGGTGACGAATATTGAGAAGGGACGGAGGAGTATGAATTTTTGTAAAAAGCAATTTGCCTTGCAAAATATTAGACGTTTCACGATGTTAAAAAACTAGTTTGTCAATTCGGATCAATAACATAATATTCTTATGCTCATGAATTCATGTTGTTGACAAACCAATGCTAGTTGTATTATAAATGAAGGTTTTCTCTTCGCCATTTGATTATGGTTTTTAAAAAGTATCTTAAATATCAGATGAATTTCAATCACTATGCTTCTTTTTGATCATAATTTAACAGAATTAATGTAAAACATTAATCGAACAAGAACAAACAAAGAAATAGTTTGCAAGATAGTAATGAGCTTAAAACGCACTGATATGCCACGTTTTTTAGTTGTCCTTCCGGAAACTGGAAACTCCTTGCCATTTAATTTATAATACTACATACTACTTTTGCGATCATTTCGTTTGTTTGTTTAGAAAGAAAAAGAAAAATACTGTCCTAATGACATATCTTAAAAACAATGCTTGACCAAATTTATAACAGCCAAAACATTTGCTTAACTTTGCTAACTAAAGGAAAGGCTGCCAGGTTTTTGGGCGATGCTGATATCACAAATAATCTCTTTATTTCCCGCGTTTCAAAGATAGATTCTGATCGAGAAATGCTATAATTTTATTTAAATAATATAATTTCAGCTAGAAACAAATCTGGCTTTACATTAGCATCTGAAAAAGAAGATCGAGATATTTTTTTTAAAATTTACCTTAAGGCCTTTGGTTTTAATAAAAAAAAATTGACTGTTGCTATGATCTTGTTTTGTTGTTTTCACCCAATACCGTTCTCTACATATTATATAATTAACAAGTCTCATAAAAATTCTAAAACCAAGCATCAGTTTATCCCTAATCAAAGAATAGTGCCACCTCAAAATATAAATGGGGGGATACCCCTGACTTGTAACCATTATTCCAGTGTTATCTGAGATCCTTGATATGTGTGTGAGAAGGTTGAGCCTTTACACATTATTCTCAATATTGCATATCAGAAATAATTACAACAACTGTGACACGGCATTGCTCAACATTATTGATGATGTAATAATGCATACCTTTTTCAAAAATATGCAATTAGGTGCTGAAAGAAACCGCTTGTAAAAATTGGGAATTCACAAACATAAAATAAATTAAAATACCGCAAACAGTAGTGCAGGCCAGATAATATGTCATATTGTCAACACATTAATACAGTTTAATCAAACAAACCAGTTGCTTAATGATAAATATGCATATTAATTATTATATCGCATAAGTACGTTGGCAATTAATTTGGTGTTTGGCTAGCACTGAGCTTGATATGAATAGCTGCAGAGAAAATGAAAAAAATGACTATGCGATGTCTAGTGTGTTTATTAAATTTAAATAGATGGGACATGATTGTAAATACTCAATATACGATAGAGGTATTTATTTCAATTCCAATTTCAATTATTTATCCAACTGTATTTACAAATTTTACAATGCAATTTAATTAGGATTGTTACAGATGGTGCATAATTTATAAAAAAAAAGACAATAACAGAAAACATCTATAACAGAGCACGAAATGGAAATGATTTTCTTCATTCGGAATGGCAATTGTCGTGTATAAGTAAGTCAAAGGTAATGAAGTTATTATGCTCGTTGGTTCGCAAATAAGAGACCTTTTTCTGAAACTGCACTTTTGGAAAAAGAAAATAAGGCGTGGACTGCCTTTAAAAATGGATGTATGTAATTTCCTAGGAAATAAGAAACTGGGGATTTATACAGTTGAATTAGGTTGCGACATATCACTGCATTTCCGCCACTCATATTTGGGATGCCCTAGAAACTTAGGTGTACTTTCAGATGATCACGGAGAAAGATTTCACCAGCTAATTACTCAAATTGAATTCCCAACAGTTTGGGGTCCAATTTCCACTGTACCGCTTACAGTGGAAATTAGACCCCAAACTGTTGGGAATTCAAACGTGAAATCGATCACGCGCAAACGAAAAAAGGCAAGAAACACATTTTTTGCCTATGTATATTTTTTAAGTTCAAAATAAAATATATTTTGTAGAAAAATTCGGACTTAGTTTATTTTAGTTTTATAAAATTCACTATATTTTTTATGATTTGGTTTTCCCGCATTTTCCATTCTTCTTCCCTTCTCTAAAAACCTATAGTGATACCGAGATTATATGTAAAATCAGCATATTAAAACGAGCACAAAAGAGCCAAAACAAATTCAGGGACCATCAAAATGGTTCAAAATGCGGACCAGTGTATCTAATGGCGAATTGCAGTGGTAGTACTGTGCAAATTGAGTGTATGTCTATTATATTAGATAAAAATAGCACGGTAATTTATAACTCGGTGCGCATAAATCTTGAAAAACATTTTGGAAAGTGCGGTTTTGCGTTGACGAAAAGCTTCCAAAAACCACTTTATACCTCTAATGCCGTAATCAGCTATTTACCGGCCGCAAAACGGTATATTAAATAGATGTATACCCTGGTGACTTTCCGCAAATTTCAGATCATCGCATATAGGCTGTTTACTACAGGTGGAAAATGATGCCAAAATGATGCAAACGCAAGTATAATGCGGAAAATATGAGCATTATTGTAGCTGAAATCTACAAAGAAATAATTGTAACTATTCATCGATGTATGAAAATTTTATGACAAATATTACAGAGACTGTAAATATGATAGTACCTTTAGAAAGAACGCAAACTTGTAAAAAAACGTGGACTAATACGTTAGTAATCCAAGCGCGAAGAGACAGAGGCGAATCTTATAAAAGGTTAAAATAACCAAATTAAGACAGACAGACTGGAATTTGTAGAAGTAAAAAACGGAACATTTATGCTCGTGTCATAAGAAGAGAAAAGAAAAAGTATTATGAAATAACTACCGATCAATGCAAAGAGCAAGCAAAAAATGCGACGAACTTTAAAAGAGGTTGTAGGCAACAAAAACAAGAATGTTCTCTCATATGATAACATTGAGGAGGATACGAGCTGTATTCATGAAAATTTTAATAATTTTTATTCAAAAAGCATAAATGAAATTGTGACTAAATACCGAATGGAGCACCGAAATTTCAAGAACTACATCAAGTAAATAACAGTCTATCCAGCTTTAACGCTGTAAGGATTGAAGAACTTAAAGTTACTGTAATGACTTAAATACAAGTCAACAGCAGATGATATCTGTAATGTTAAATTTTTCAAAACTGCCCTCCACGTTGGGCGCCAAAAATAATGTAAACGAGCGTAATTGGATAAACAAGTAATAACCTGATACAAATATAGAACTAGATCACATCGGAAGTAACAATACAATACAACTACTGATTACAAAAGGTCCAATCAGCAATTTCAGCAAATTAATGATAAACGCAATATGCATAAGGTATCTATCGTCATACTAGCAGTTAAGAATTATCAGTCTAAGACCTATTGCTACTAGATCTTGTGCACGTCTACTATGGTATACGTGTCCGCAGTTGTCCTAAATAAAAATTTTAACAAATCGGTTTACGAAATACCATTACGTAAAATTATTATAACCAGATATTTAATGAGTCAGAAGGACAATGTTTACACCGGTTTACAACAGTTTCAAAAATATTTATATCAATACAACGCAGAAAGAAATAAAACACGCAATCTAATACAACGCTGAAAATACTAAAAACACGCAAATAACATTATGTGGAAGATCACAAGCGTTCTGTGAATATAATACTACACCTAACCCAACCTGATCTAGATTTATCGAGCTGATTACACCTCCGGCATCTTGAACATAGGCTTCTAGGTACTTTGTGGCATTTGAGGTAGTGCCCATCAGGACATTCAGTAGCTCTGGCTGCCGTCGAAACCTAATTAAAACACACAACTGGACTGACTGACCGGTAGCCACATGACTCGCTTCAACTAAAAACCATAGCTACGCAGGATTTTGGTGGTGGCGACGATTGGGAGCAAGGCTCTCTCCTACAGGCACCTCTTGACGAAGGCAGATGGCGTATTGAGATAAACCACATCTTTAAAATACTGTTTAATTAGACCGGATACATTAATTTTTGAGACACCCTATATATGTGTATATTTTGAGACACCCCTTATACATGTAAAAGATAAAAACAAGTCAAAAATTGAAGTCGAGTTTTTGCGAGGTTTTTTGGAGGAGATCCGAAAGGTATTGCTCGAGAACGAAAAATAGAGAGTCAGAAGCCATCGGAGTGTACGGTTTAATTTGGTGAATTGTTTTGCTTCTGTGTTGCAATATTATGTCATTACAGGTCAGTAAGATGAAACTTATAATATTGTTATTAACATAATTTGTACCATTATATATTTTATACTCATTGATAATTCATAATTGATGGTATTAACCTGTATATATATTTTGATATTGTTATACACCTTATTTGCACAAATATTTCACTTATTCTCATTGATAATTCATATTTGATGGCATAACGTGTATATATATTTTGATATTGTTATTAACATAATTTGCATAAACATTTCTCCTATTTTCATTGATAATTCATATTCGATGGTATAACGTGTGTATATATTTTGATATTGTTATTAACATAATGTGCATAAATATTTCTTCTATTTTCATGGATACTTCATATTTGATGGCATAACATATGAATAAATTTTGATATTGTTATTAACATAATTTGCGTAAATATTTCTTCTATTTTCATGGATAATTCATATTTGATGGCATAACATGTGTATATATTTTGATATTGTTATTAACATAATTTGCATAAATATTTCTTCTATTTTCATTGATAATTAATATTTGATGGCATAACACGTGGATATATTTTGATATTGTTATTGACATAATTTGCACAATTATTATTTCTTTTATTCTCATTGATAATTCATATTTGATGGTGTATATTTAATTAAATCGTTTTATGCTGTGAACAACACGGCTTTAAATGAAAACAAAAATGTATTGTTTGCTGTCTTTTCGTGCTGGAATTTTGGTTTTAGTATGACTGTGATTGCAAGTAAGAGCTTTGGTGAAATTACTAACATTTTCCTACCCTGACGGGAGAATATCCTAGTTATAAATGTAATGATCATTCTAGAGATATTGGCCCTAATTTCAACTTTAGCTGAGTAGCCTCCGTATCCCCGGACCTCAGTACCCTCCAGCGGCGACTGGCTGACTAACACCCCTTTTCGGTAGTGTAGTGGTTATCACATCCGCGTCTGGCACGCGGGAGACTCTGGTTCGATTCCCGACCGAAGAGCTATCTCTTCAGTTTTAAATGTTTTGTTATAAGTGTAGAACTACAAATTGTGGTGCGGGAGACAGTAATTCGATTAATTATAATACTAATAGATTATACAGCATAATTCGGTTTAGGAATTAAGATCGAGGGTTTCTCTGCCGTACTCTTTCCCCTCGTGAATTCCAGGCTGAGTCCGACACGTTTTTCTTTAATAAATTAGGCGTATTAGGAATCTGTGGTTTCATTTACATGACGCACCTTTCCCTCAAGTTTCCCTAAATGTGTTCCGTTGAAGCGCATAATGAGTGAGTAAAATTGTGCAAGATATAATAATAACACAACTTAGGTATTGGTCCTCTTTTTAATCCATTTCTTTTTAATCTAATTTGACGATCATTGGCAAAATAAAGGCAAAACACAATTTTACTTATCTGATTCAACTATGTTGAATCGACCCGGATACGTTATACTACAGTATCTTGTTCCGAAATGTTCCGCACGTGGCCAGTTACCACAAACCGAAGTTCTTCATCAAAATTTTCAATTTTGCAATCCCCGAAATAGGACAGGTAAGTCTTTTGGGTGCGGTACTATGTTCACAGAATGCTTGTGATCCAAGTACACAAAATGTACTTGGGTATCCTTTACTTCACCTGATCAATACATCCCTTACCAGGAAAAGTAAGTTCCAGAGGAAATGAAACCCAGTGTCATTATGTCTGGTAATAGACAAAATTCTGGAAATTGTGGTATGTTCACAATTACGACAGATTCTAGAGGTAAAGAAATAGTTATTTAAAGGTCAATCGAGATTTCGGGAAAAACATTCATGCGAGGCAGCATTACAGTATGTGTGTTCGAAATGGCCTTCATATGTTTATGAAGGAAATGTTGTGCTGAGCATTTTTATTGACCTTTAGCGTGTGTTCGAGGCCGTCGATAGAAGACTTATCCAGAAACTGTAGGCATACCGAATTACAAACAAATCACACTGGAAGATCGCTCTCTTGTGACTAGAGTGAATAATGTGTCCTCAAATCCGGTTAATACTGAGATCCGGGTACCGCAGCGCGGTGTTTTGGACCCTCTTTTTTTGTACTAAAGTCAATGACCTAAACCGAGCTTTAAATGATACACTTCTGAGTTTATTTGCGGTTTATTTGATTTGTCTTTACGGGACTGATTTAAATTAGGTAGTAAATACTATAAACTCAAAACTTGACATCTTGTATAACTGGTTGTGTGTAAATAGGCTTAGGTTAATTGTAAAAATGATAAAGTACATGATTTTTGGCTCTAAGCAGAATAAAAATGTAATAGCTGTATAGAAAATATTTATAGTAATAAGATAGATAATAGCCTAATTGAAAATACATTTAGTCTAGTATGAAATATTTAGGGGTAATCTTGGATTCTCGGCTTAATTTCTACATGTCGATTATATCAGAAAAAAAATGGAAAAAATTTAGGAATTTTAGGAGAATACCTGAAAATCTTAGTCACTAGAGTCGTCTTTTTATAAAATACCATTGTATATCAGCATTTCAATTACTCTTTTTCATTGTTGATATCATGTAAAAAGGCTGATATTCAAAGGCTTCAGTTGCTACAAAATAAAGCTATGCGCACTATATTCTTCTGTACACGTTATACCCCATTCATTTTAATGCTAAAGACACCTGGATGGATTTCAATACAGCAAACCGTAGAGATGTCAAGCGATTAATTTATTTTTAATACAAAATATCAATTATTGCCTGATTATTTGCAGGAGAATCCAAGTCCAAGCTCCGAAAATCACTCACATAGTACTAGATTACGAGTCACTCTTGACATAGAATTTTCTATAACATCTCATATGCAGAGGTCTCTTTTTAGTGATTGCTGAAGACTTTTTAATACTTTAGCAATGGAAATTAAACACGCAACGGCCATAAATAGTATATTATGATATAAGTGTATAAGAGGGCCATTAAAGTACGCGCGACATGTTTCAAAACACGACGCGCAGCGGAGTGTGTTGTAAGTCGCAAGGGCTTTAAAGGCCCTCTTATACACATATTAATCTATCACATTTGACATGTTCAAAATGTTTCTATAGCAACCTTTAAAAAATAGGCGCATCCAGGCGCATCATAAACATCATTTTACGCACGCTGCAGCGTGTGATAATCGTTGATTATGATGCATGCGTAATAAAAAAAATTATACGTAATGCTAAGCATTTGTCCTCGGATAGAATTTAAAATCATACATATTTAGTTGTGTAAATTTAGGTACCTATTAATTAGTGTTATAATGATACCTTTTACATCACTATCTATTTAAAAAAAATACAATTACTGTTTATATTTCGAAGCAATGTAATATATGATTATTAATTTTAGGAAGCAGCTTGAAAGGATAAGAATAATAAATATTTCATTTCACTTCATTTCATTATTTTATAATTAATAGTTTAATTAAAAAAGTAGCAAAGGTAAAACTTCAATCGTTAAAGTTCCTTAGTAAAATTTGATGTACCGAATTTTTCCCCGCTCTTAGTAATAAGGCAGGCTATATACTAGTAAATAGCATCCGATTATGATTCGTTTAATAAAATGCCTCTAAGCCATACAACAACAGAGATTATACGAATACATAATTGATAAATTAGGTGACATGAGGAAGAAAAATACGTCCTGTTGTAAGATAAGCGACACAGCTGCTACACGCTACTGGTTATTATAATTATGAAATAAAAAGATAAGCTTTGTATTCGTGTTAAAATTTTTAAATATAATTAAGTCTAAACGGATTAAGGTCCATTCAGAATGAAGATTTGGAGATAAGACTTTGTTTGGGTGTTTTTAATATTTTAACGCCTACGCTTGGCTAAGGTGGCATTCTTTATTATTCATATTGATTTTTTATACGAATGCAGGGAGGTAAAATTAACTATTAGGCCAGTCACTAAGTCAAATAAGGTATGGGTTATAAAATCTTGGGATAATATTGGAGAAAGTGAAAAAAATAATAAATCTTGTTTTGTAATTTTTTCTCGCCCTCGGAACATTGTTAAATTATTAAAAACCGCAAATTTTCAATAATTGATGTATAGTTCAATTTTCTAATAAATCTATCTTGATGACAAACAGTACATTATTATTTATTCAAATTCCTGGCTGTCGGTGTTTTTGAAAGGATAGAATGAGAAGAGGAGGGGCGAGTGACGGTGTATATAAAGATGCAGACATAATTGATTTTGACTTTGATTTAAATATGCATTTGGAGTCATTAAGTTTCAAAATAAAATATCAAACAATATATATATGCATTTGGAGTATTTTATAGGCCCCCCACATTAAATTTTAATAGCATAATTCCGGATTTTGATAATATATTATCCACGCTTTATCCAACTGTTAACGACAATAATGTGTAGGTGATTTCAACATAGAATTATTAAACCTAAGTAACCCACTTTTACAAGTTTATATGAACATTATAATTTATCTCAAATCATTCAGGAGCCAACCAGATTATCAAGAACGTGTAGCACACTACTTGATGCAATTTTTGTTACAAATCTCTCTTCAAGACAGAAAAATGGAGTTATTTCAACAGACATTATTTCTGACCACAAAGTTATTTATTGCCATTTAAATATTACTAAAGTGGCTAATATTCCAAAACTTAACAAATGCAGATGTTTTAGAGACTTCAGTTATGCAAATTTTCTTAGCGCTTTACACCCGTTGCCATGGAATCACGTATTGTATGAAAATAATATAGACAATAAAATAAATGAGCATTGGACTCCTTATGTCTAGAAAAAATGGTCATGATTTGTGGAACTCATTAAAAAAATTAATGTATGTACCAGTAAAAATCAACATTTACCAAATAAACACTATGATGTAAATCTTATAAATAAGTTTTTTCAACATATTTACACAACGTATCCAACTATACAGAAAAAATAAATTATTATGATAACCACTTTTATAAACATAATCTAGGGTTTTCTTTCAGTTTAACCACTATAGAAAATGTACATACAATTTTAAACAATATCAAGACTAACGCAATGGGAGTTGATCTAATAACTTCGCGAAGGCGAAAATACTGTAGTTCATATATTGACAAATATATGACGCATATTATTAACTGTTGCAGAGAAATACAATATTTTTCGATAAATGGAAAATATCGATTGGAAGACCATTATCAAAGGTTTCCAACCCTTTAACTTTTAGCGATCTACGAATCATCAGCATTCTTCGAGCTATATCAAAAATATTTGAGAAAACTCTTTATAATCAAATGTATGACTACCTTATTGAGCATAGTATTTTATACCCCGTACAATGCGGTTTTAAAAAAATGTTTGGAACGTTTGTGGCTTTATCCAATGTAACCGATGATATAATTAGAGCATGTGATAAAAATGGCTACTATTCTTATTCTTTTAGACTTCTCTAAAGCATTTGACACGATTAATCATAATTTGCTCGAGTCTACACTAAAATATTATGGTTTTGATATGGAATTCTGTCAACTTATTAAATCATATTTATGTAACAGGTATCAAACCAACTCTTATAATGATATGCACTATTACCGTGCTGCAATTTTATCCGTAGTACTACAGGGATCGGTGTTGAGACCTTAACTCTTTTTAATTTGTACGTCAGACATCCTTAAGTTCCTCAAATGTTGTCATGTACAGGGTGTCCCAAATTCAAGCCTCATCATTGGGATCTCGGGAACTAGACGAGATACGAGTTTTAATCATCTCCTGATGATGCTAACATGGTTAGCGAAACGCGCGTCGAGTGCATAAATTCTGTTTCGGTATTGTGGATAAAACTCTGTTTTAGTGTATTTTGCCGAAGGTTCCAAACCCCAACGCAGTTGTTTTGAATTGGTGTAGAGCCTCTTCGGCCCAGGTCACCCTAATGAAATGTGTACCTATATATCGTCGATTCGATAAGCAAGTCTGCTATCGTTTTCAAGAAAGGCAAAAAACTAAAAATGAAAAATGGTTAGCAAATACAATAAAACAGTAAAAAGCTCTTGCAGATTGTCAGGCTTTGAACTGACTTTGACAAGATGACAATTATAATGCCATATTTAATTACTGGTTAACTGGTATTTAGTGTGATAATGAGGTGTTATTTGGTAAATTAATTTGTTTTTGAAGTTTTATATATCTATAATTTGGTGTTATTCGCTTAGGAAGGATATAATGCTTTTGTTGAAAGGATTAGTTAATTTTTAAGTGTCTCTTATCAACTTCAGTTTTTAGCAAAGGTAACCATGTGCTATTAAAACTAACAGAAGTTGAAGCAACACATTCATCTTTATTTAATAAAATTAAGGCACTTTCTTTAATTTTGCGTTTTTTAGATGTAGGCTCCTTTGCCAAAATACTAGAAGCGTTCCATTGTATTCTGTGATTGTTATCAAATGCATGTTGACAAATATGTGATTTGTGGAATTGTGCATTTCTAATATAAGTTTGGTGTTCTTTTATACGTTTTGATAATGGTCTACAGGTAACAAATTTATTACATTCACATGGTATTTTATAGATAACATTTTTAGTAGTTTCATTTTCATTAAGTGGTTTTGTTTTTGTTAGTTTAGATCTAAGGGTGTTTTCTGTTTTGAAAATTGTACGAATGTTAAATTTATTACCTATTCGTTTTATTTTGTCTGATAAACCAGGAATATAACGAATAAAGAGGTTCGTAATAGGTCTATTTTGATTTTGTCTGATATTTGGTTGTTCAAATTCTATAAAGCATTTTTGAATGAAATCAATAGGATAGTTATTATTAATCAAAACATTGCTCAAAAATTCAATTTCTTTGTTGAAATTTTGATTATTACAAATTATTTTTATTCGATCATAATATAGACTTTTTACGACCCCCTTTTCATCATTATTGGGCGATTTGAATTAAAATTGAAATATCAGTGTGTATGTGTTGGTTTTCTGTATATTTTTGTTTCGAAACTATTCAAGTCTTTTTTTATCCTTTCAACAAAAATCATTAAATTCTTCCTAAGCTAATATCACCAAATTATCTATATATATAAAACAAAGTCGTGTTAGTTATACCTCTTATAACTCAAGAACGGCTGAACCGATTTTTATCATCTTTGGTTTGTTGGATTTGTCTCCGCCCCGAATAGCAGAATAACTATTAAAATATCAGAAAAATTCTCGGATAAAAAATTATACAAAAAATTAGTTATAAATTAGGCTTGGAACTCTGTCATCTTCCGCAATTGACAGCTCATGTCACGCACGATTATAGTTTTTTAGTAATATTTGATGTCCACTGCAAATCAGTGACATACTATACATTATAGGATATAAATTCAACGGAAAATAGTGGGAGAGAAGCATATTCAAATCTAGAAAGATATTGAAATACATGGAAAATACTCGAATAGAAAAATATAAAAATTATAGAGAATAAATGACAATAACTGTCAAATCGATTAGTATCAATCATTCCAGATTATTCGGTAGATCAGTCATCCGTACTTAGTGTTGCAATTCGGTGAAGTCCATCAAATACATCTGCAAATATGTTACGAAAGGCAGCGATATGGCGTTTTTTTGGCATCCAAACCTCCAATACCAACGATGAAATTACGAACGTCATCCCACTATTGTACATTTGGCGGTGCATCTGGAGAATGGCCAACGAGTATATTTCAACGCGTCGAATGTTGCTCATCGTGCAATTCCAGCGACAACATTGACCAGTTTTTTTTAGATTTGCCAAAGCGATCCGTTTGCACGAATGTCGCTTTACTCGGAGATGCCACGTTATGACACTTGGAACGCTTCATCGAAGAAATTTCAACGGTTCCAGGCCATCCGGATGTGCGTTCTACTGATGCTCTTGGTCCTATTTACACAGTTCATCCGAAGAATGATGAATGCTTCTATTTGCGGTTGTTGCTGGTGAATCTTCGTGGTCCAACATCATTTCAATCATTACGAACTGTTAATGGTATAGTGTGCCCAACATTTCGTGCTGCATTTCAAGAGCTAAATTGGGACATGACAATCGCTGAAGCGATTATCTCTGCAACTTCAAGTCAGATACGCACATTATTTGCAATCATCATTTCGACATGCTTCCCATCGAATCCACGTGACCTGTGGGACAAATACAAGGATAACATGTCAGAAGACATTTTACATCGAATTCGTGTCAGTTCAAGAAGTCCCGATCTTGAGGTGAATCAGGAGATGCATAACCAGGCTTTGCTCTTGATCGAAGACATGTGTTACCTCATGTGCGGCAGTCTGATAGTCAAGTTAGGAATGCCAGCACTAGATGTGGAATGAATAACGCATTTATTGGAGAATTGGAACGTGAACATGAATATGATCGACATTGGCCACTATATTCGTGCGAGATCTGACATTGCGGTAGCAGTTGCCTCTTCTGGAATAGCGGACACATTGTTAGAAGGATGCCGTACGGCTCATTCAGCCTTAAAATTGCCGTTAAACCTTCAACTAACCTAAACTAATGAATAATCGACATGTAACATTGCGAAACACTCCGTAATGGCCAAAGTTTTAGTAGAACATCTAAAATCATCATCTGGGACGAATGCACAATGGCGTACAATCGCGCATTGGAAGCACTTGACTGAACATTGAAAGTTCTGCGCAATGACTCGAGATGTTTTGGAGGCGCAATGATTTTATTATCTGGTGATTTCCGCCAAACACTGCCAGTCATTCCAAGATCGACTGCTGCAGATGAAATAAATGCTTGCCTCAAATCATCAAATCTGTGGCGATATGTGAAGAAACTTCAGCTGGCGGCAAATATTCAGCATTGCTGAACGTTTTGTCTTGCATTCGCCATGACGATTAACAAATCAGAAGGCCAAGCCTTGAGTGTTTGTGGTCTGAATGTAGAAAATGCACGTTTTTCTCATAGTCAATCAATCCGAGTCAACCAATGCAGCAATATACATAGCTGCAATAAAGCAAATGTCTTGCTGGCATGCCATTGAAGTACTTGATTTTTGTACTTTTTTGAATCTTTGTTTTCTTTAGATATATTATATTAATAAACTAATAATAAATGCGCATGATAATAAAACGAAAAATGTCGTAGGTATATTACAATGTGCTTCAGTAAAGAGAAATACTTGATTTTTGAACTTTTATTGAATTTTTGGTTGCTTTAAATATATTATCCTAATAAACCACTGAACATAATAAATATTTGTATTGATTTTTTTTTACGGTAATAAAATAATAAATTAAGTATAGCTAAAAGTTAACACGACGTTCATTGACTCTTAGGCGGTACGAAGTTCGCCGGGTCAGCTAGTAGGTATATAAAACTTCAAAAACAAATTAATTTACCAAATAACACCTCATTATCACACTAAATACCAGTTAACCAGTAATTAAATATGGCATTATAATTGTCAACTTGTCAAAGTCAGTTCTAAGCCTGACAATCTGCAAGAGCTTTTTACTGTTTTATTGTATTTGCTAACCATTTTCATTTTTAGTTTTTTGTCTTTCTTGAAAACGATAGCGGACTTGCTTATCGAATCGACGATATATAAGTACACATTTCATTAGGATCACTAAACTTGCACTTGTGCAGTTTACATCCTGGAGTGGAGCCTGGGCCGAAGAGGCTCTACACCAATTCAAACCAAGTTTAATCATTTGTGGAGCCAAAGGCAATCAATTCCAAGGTAAAAATTAATCCTCCACAACAATATAGAACATATCTACAAGAGAGAGACAGAAAACAGATTTTTGGTAAGATCTTACCAGGAAATCATTACAATGAGTTTTTCGAAGAGTATGCGATACAACAATGAGAATGTGATTTATTATTTGTTCCAAATCTAATCCCACACAATTATTTACTTGGATAAATTGCTAAAAATATAGCCTAGAGTCTATGGTTTGAGGGTTGACACTTTAATAATTATATTATTTATTAACTACTTCTTATGTTAGTTTTTAAGCTTTCTTTATGCAAAGCGTTAATGCGTAAAAAATGGTTTTTGTTTTTAATTCTATTAAAAATCTATTTTCTATCTCTCTCTAACACATGAGTTCTTATGGAAAATGTCACCAATATGAATTTTTCGAATAAGTGCGATACATCATTGCTTTTGGGACCTTAGAAGCTCTTAGAATCTGTAATAAAAAATCCAGGACCGTATTTAAAAAACAAAGTTGAAGAACAGAAAAAGTAGCAATGAAAATGTGAAATTTATTTTGTTATATCTATTTGAATAGAGTCATAAAAAAATAAAAATTAAATCGCGATTATTCGGTTTTTTTTTTTCAAAAATCTTCGGAAGTATTCGGAATTTTTAAGCTTGTAAGGTGGCATTTTGATCAGCATCAAATTGTGCAACTTTGCCTCCATTTAACCGACCGCGTATCTCTTCTAGTTTCAATGATGAGGCTCGAATTTGGGACACCCTGTACAAGCATTCGCCGACGATACGCAGATATATTGCAGTTTTAACTACGTGCCATAAATAATGACCTACAAATAATTAGTGAACTATCTAAAACACATAACTCAACTCAAACCAACCAAGTTGGAGTTAACGCAACTGAAAACAACATTACTATACACATTAATAATACAAAGCTGGATATTGTTACATCCACAAAAAATTTAGGTGCGTTATTGGACTCAAAGTTAGAATGTAAAGAACATCTTAAAAAGTTAATACAGAAATCGTTTATTTCTCTTAAACTGTTACATAATAATAGACATATTTCAAATTAAAAGCTTAGGAAAAACTCATGCGAAACATTGGTAGGTACTGTCGAACTTTAACTATTGCGACTATCTTTACGGCCTTTCTTTGGACACTGAGAGTAGAATGCGTATTCAAAGGGTACAGGACTCGTGTCTTCGTTTGGTCTACGATATTAAAAATTATGATCATATTTCTCAATTTTATAAGCGTATTAACTGGTTAAAAATAGATTAGCTTAGAATTTCGTATTTTTGTACGTTTTTTCTAAAACTTGTCAACGACCCCTCTTTTCCTCAGTCCTTAAAAGAACGTTTGATCTTCCGCCAGAGTATTCACAATTTTAATATTAGAATTAAAGATACATTAACAATGCGAATTCATCAGATTGCTATGTTTCAGAGATGCTTTACGTATAATGCGGTCAATTATCATAACAAAATTCCGCGGAAACAAGAACTTAAATTTAAGGAATTAATTTTATGTCTAGATCATCCCCAAAAAGCCCCAAAACGAACACCATTATTCTCGTGATAAGGACACGCTTCTTGGTAGTGAGGTAAGTGGAGATTTGGGTGAACTTGACGACGTTCACGTTGGTCTACCAATGCTTCGTTTCTGTGCCACATTTCCATATAAACTCAGCTTCGAAAAAATAGGCAGTTCAATCTGTTTCCTCTCTGGATGTATGCGATGGTATAATATGTAAGCATTTATAATTGCTACATTGATTACAAGGTAAAAGATATGGTTAGAATATTTACGAGTCTTCATATGAGTATGGTATCGTCCTATAAGTCCTTCCATGAAGTCGACATCTCCCATATGCCGGGTATACTCCTTGATAAATTTTGGGCAATCAATTTCATAAAAGTTCCCTTTTTCTTATCCTATCTAACCCAAACTAACCCAAACTAAAATCAAGTTTTGACTGGGTGTCTAGTCAAAACTAAAATCAAGTTTTGACTGAGTGTCGTGGTATCTAGTCGCAAATTATTATGTACCAACATATGATGACAGTTTTAGTGTCATGTCACAAAACAGGGGATATATCGATTCCAAAGGTATTTGCTACATATTCTTCGGTATACGATTTGTGCGCACAATACCTTACGCGAAGATTCCTCTACTTCGCACATGCACCGTAAGGCCTAACATTATCGAAATAAATTAGGTGATCCATAGAGTGCTGAGTACGTGTTCTGACAAGCGGACCACTACATAAGAGGCGGTTTCCAGTTCTGGGGGAACCACATTATCGTCTGCTCCACTATATAGTTCGAAAGCATAAGTAAACTCAGAAGAATAGCAAAGGGGGTAGAATTTGAAGCCCCAATTATGGGGCTTATTGGGAGATATTGTCTGTAAGAGGTTCCAGACATATTTGTGGCACACATCTGCTCGTCCACGTCTCTGAAGCATCATTGTGACGGACAAAAACGCTTTGTGGAAATGCATTATGAGAAGTCGACCTTTATGCAGACGATCATATCCTGGACTACGTTTTTCAATTGTTTTAGAGTTATGATTGAAACGAAGGTAACGTCTAATCGGCTCAAATCTCAATACTCACTAATTACTTCCCACAAATGTCGTCCCCAATATGAGCGAACCTTTTGGTAGCAATAATCCGACATACAAATAATGTATAATGTTTCTACACTTAGTTTTGTGCCAACATTTTTTGACGGGTATACAACTTACTCTGATCTATAAGTTGTTCAAATAAATCGTTATTTAGAAAGTACCGCAAGCAGTTATAAACAGTATCCAATTCCTTCAAATATTCTGAACGTTCCTTCTCTCCCCGAAATACCAAGTTGTTAACGCGTAGTTGCAATTTTCTCCAACTAACAGACTTTAATTCTGGACAATCGTTAGTCAGTGACATAGCATTTCCGCTAAACGTTTCGGTGGTAAGAGTATCAGGCCCATTTTCGTCTAAAACTATGTCAGGAGATCGGGGACACTTCGAATGCTTCTACTTTGGGCTAGGCACCGGTTTACAATTACAAGTATAACATTTCCTCGGTTCACATTCAGGAGATCGACGCCGGCCGCTTAAAGCGTTTACTAGGTAGTAGAGTTTGGAGTTTTACCTGGCATCAGAAGCTAGTAATGGTTGGACTAGTTCAGCAGGCAACTGCTTTTTCATTTATGAGCGATGTATTGACATAAATCCAAGGTAACTCCAAACTTTTAGTATTTTTATCACTTGAAGCTGATTCGTCTTCGGCATCAATAACTGGAAGGTATAGGTATGCATGGGAAACGCAGTAAGATTCAGCAGGGAACTTAGCCGCTTCATTTATGGACGATGTGTTAGGAGAAATCCCAGATGACTCCAAGCTTTCAAAAGATTTCACAATTTCTGTAGATTTTCCTTTTTTCTAGAGGTTTCAATGTATCACATTCGTTAAGAATTAATTCGTCTTCGGCAGTAACTGGAAGCTTGTGTCGGAGTCGCAGTCATCGCTGTCTATATCGGTAGGAATACTGTCCAGCAAATCAAGGGCTTAGTCGTAAGTCATTAATGATGTAATCAATTTTTGTCGTGGATTAGCCATATTTGAAAATAAACCGTTACTCAGAAACTGAATAATGCCTAGAGGCGGTTGATAGAAATGAGGTGCTGCACAGGTCCACCTGTAGTCAGTGGGTATATTTTCTAAGAAGCTCTACCTGCTCTATTTTTATTTTCGGGTGAGGCAACAAAGAAGTCTTATATTTTATACTATATAGTACTTACCAATATTTGTTTTGCAGACAAATTACTTAGAATCAATATTTAGCATTCGCCGAAAATAAGGTTTGTTACTGCCCTAATTTTTTATGGCATCTGAATGAAATCAATAGTTTCAACAGCTCCCGCTGTCAAATGTTTCAAAAAAAGGCACCTAAATATACACCAA
Organism: Pissodes strobi; assembly: GCA_016904865.1. NCBI lineage: Eukaryota > Metazoa > Arthropoda > Insecta > Coleoptera > Curculionidae > Pissodes > Pissodes strobi. The sequence continues at coordinate 32,704 of MU185911.1, forward strand.
TACATCGAGTAAACCATGCTTATGGGCGGCTTTATGCAATAGTCTATCAAATCATATTAGAGCACAAAATAGAGTTTAGATAAAGTCGACGGCATATGCATTAGAGGGTTAACCCTTATCAACTAAGCATGTAATTAACTATTTAAAGCTAATTTGTTAACAATCTTGTCCACTACATATTTTTCGTTTTGTCTTCTCCAATGGGAAGCAAAATTTTATTTCGAATTGTTGCCATAAAATCCATCAGAAACTACCTCTAGTTGCCAAAAAATTTCCACATGTTCTAATTTTGACCCATTTCTCAGTTTCAGCCAATTAAATGTATAAATCTACATATGTTAACCCTAATGTCATGTCATAGTATTGGAACACCTATTACTTCAAATGTTACATAATGCATCAAAAGTGAAGCCTATCTATTCAGACTTAAAATTGCGGAAATATTGAAAAGTTTGGAAATTTTTTGGGATTTTCTGCGTGTTTCAATTTAACTTCGCTTTCTCGTATTTTCCAATCCTGTACCGAGTATTATTAGATAAAAAACTTTTTTCTAGCAGAGTTTATGATTTACGAATCTGAAATTGTTTTCTCTAAAATAGCTATGCGCTGGCTACTTATATTAGATTTTTCAATTTGAAAATCAAACCAATCACTAATCCGGTATTTTCAATCGGATCCATGCTATTTTTTAATATGTCCCCTTCATGCCACTCGCCCTCTTTAATGTAGAAAAGTTTGATTGCTGCGGCTTATTCCATTTTCCAGTCATATAATATTAGGTGGTGAGTGTCGCGCCAAAATTCGAACTGACGAAAGGTTTAAATTCAACTAGTTCACCCTATATAAAAGACATCGGTCATTTCCGAAATGTCTTTTAACACAGTACGTAAAAAATGTTGCTGCAGTTCAGCTTTACACGGCGGAAATAACGAACCATCCATTCTTTTAGCTTTCCACTGTTGTAAACAATTGATCGCGGTTACAATGAAATGCAGTCAGAATTTCCGGATTTAAAAATCTGAAGAATATTTCCACCTAGGTTGTGTTATATTCATTTTCAATTATTATTGATCACGTATATTATTTTGCTGCCTGTAAGGTTATTGCATTTTGTGATTTGCAATTGCTGTTTCCTAGTTTTGGATAGTTTCCGCTTGGGATAATAATCTTAACAGTCTATCGATGTTCTTCTCTTCTTTTTTTCTTTAAATCCTTCACTCGATTGGAAAAACATTACTCGCCCCTTTTCGTAATTATGTAACTATTTTAATAGGAAACCCGTATACTGTATCCACTAGAAAGTTATTTTATAACTGTAATTTAAAAAAAAACTCTCGAAACGATTTGAAATAAAAAAAACAACGAAATAAATCTCATGGGACCTAGTTTTCTACGGTTATGCGAATAATGTGTTAAATATAAAATTTAGTAATCTCTAAAATTGTCATCATGCATTATATTAAAATGAGAATGGTCTAAAAATAAGTAAAATTAACGGTTTTGTCGAGGATTTAGGATACAGGTTATTTTTATTTCGTCCTCTAACTAAGTCAACCAGAAATAAAGTGACGTAAATATTTTCCCTTCCTATTAATGATGTTTTAATCGTAATTAAGGCTAGAACCATTAATTTTAAATTTTGGTAAATTTTGATCTTATTGTCGGATTTATATTATTCCATGCTTTATACTATAACGATTGTGTATTGAAATTAGCAGTTTACTAGAACTCCATTAAAAAGTGACGTTTGATAAAAATGTATCGTACTTTCATGGGTAGAAGTAGGGTAGCAGTTGTACTATGGGCTAATAAGCTTGAGGCGGTCGTATGCACAAGCACCTGTCCTCCCTGATTCTAATGCCTTTGTTCTTCTCTGGAAATCTTTCGAAGCTGCCTGCCTCTGAGCCAGCTGATTTACTGCAATTGATCCCTTGTGATGTCTGTATTACCAAAGCTCTTATATCTAGGCATCCATGAGCAATGCATTTCTGCTATAAAATAGAAACAGGTTTCCTCGTATCTTCAGCATCTCGGATACCTGAGATCTTCCTCTACACCTATCAGCAAGCTGCAGCGCCTCTCTAGGATGCATGTGAGTCCACTGAGCGCCTATCTTTCCTCTTCCTGCTGCCATAATTTCTGGAAAAGTTGTGCAGTCCATCTGGTCCAAGCGTTTTCCATTCCAATTGCTGGTTTTCCTGATCGCCTGGGAAATATATTCTGTTGTTAAATGATCCACAGACATTTCCTCACCTTTCGATGCACTTTGTTCAACATCTGCTATCCATTCGGATTCTCTGCTGTAGAGTACTGCTTCTGACCAGATGGAGATCCAATAGTTGTGGAATTTATCTGTGTTGGCTGGGACTTGTGCATTGCGTGGATTTTCTAGGCGTGTTTCCAAATTCATGAAAAATTTCTTTTTGTCCACTGTGAAGGCTGCATTTTGTTGTTTTCTCTTGGAAAGCTCGTTGTACCTGCGAAGTCGGGCTCCCATAGCCTTAGCTTGTTGTCTGAAGAGGTCTTTTAGTTCCACAAGTTTTTGATGGTGCTGTGCGTCTTGCAAGCAAATTCCTGCTTGGTCCGCTGTTACAGTGGTTTCCCTGATTATTATCCTCGACTGGATATTCTGCCGTTCTCCTGTTCTAGGCGTTTCTTCCAGGTCGGCATCGCGCTCTTCGTATTCTGCCGTGCAGACTTTGGCATGTATGTATTTTGGCCATTGAGTTCGATGACGCTAACAGCAGCGCAGTAGACCAACAAGTGTACTTCATCTAGTGTGCGGAAAGAAGCGAGGTGTTTGTCCAGAACTTCATTGGCTAGGCTGTTGTTCTACCTGGCCTTGAAGATGCTTCTTAATTTGGGCAAATACGGACGATTAAGAGGGTCAGAACCCTCATAATAAGATAGAAGGCTATTGAATTTGTCGCTCACGTGCTATGGAGCTGGTTTCTGACAGCTGTAAATGAGGCGTCTCATCTAGATGGACTATCTGTTCCGTCCAGTCTCGTGGCTCGTTTGGAGGAGCGAGCCGTTAGGTAGAGGGGCTCTTGTTCTTCTGCCGAATGGTCTGATTCCGCTTCTCGTTGGGATTGTTGGGCTGTTGCTTCTTGTACGACAGAGGTCGGGAGCTTCGATGTGGCTCCATTCTCATGGGTGTTCTTTTTTGATTCAGGTTTTCCTATGGGTGAGATAACCGCCTACACCATTTTCCTTCTGCGATCTCTCGGTGCGAGGAGAGGAAATACTAGGGAAACTGGCCAAGATCAATGAAGGGATAAGGTAACAAGGATGGCTGTTTGGCACGTGAGTGATTCTGGGTTAAAAGGAAGTAGGGATTAGGCCACCGCCAGTCGCGACCCCGACTGGATAGGGCGACACTGGCTATACTGGCTTACGTCGTACCAGTAGCTATTAAGAATAGCCCAGACATACTTATTATTATTATTATTATTAATATTATTATTATTATTATTATTATTATTATTATTATTATTATTATTATTCCATTTTCACAGGTTTCTTCTTTCTTGATATGAGAGCCACAGCACATCGGTCCATGACAAGATGGCTTGCTCGGTGATAGTATTAAAAACACTTAACTTTCGCCTAAAACCCTCCTGACGATGCTGCATGTGTCCAGGAGGACAGACTTTTGCATGGGTATGTACAGTTCCCGATCGAGGCCGGTTAGACTTAAACTCATCTTTATTGTTTTAGGTATTTCACCTATTGCCACGATGACAATAGGAGCGATAACCACAGTTTCCATATTCCACATCTGGCGGATCTCATCACTCGAAGGTAAGTATTTATTAATTTTTTCAGAGTAGGTTTTCTCGATATTAGCTGGTGTCAGGGATGTTGTTAGTTATTGTTCTGCTATTATTTTCTGTTCCAGTATAGCCTGATGTGTTCATTTTCGCACACAGGAGGAGGTTCAGATTGGTAGTAGGAACACGTTCAGTTAGCCCCAGGTATTTCTCCCGTAGGCTTTGCTGGATAATTTTTCCGACCTTGTTGTGCCTGTCAAAGTGGGATTTTGGTGCTAAAACTGAGCATCCGGAAACTATGTGGTCCAGGTATTCATCCTTTTGGTTGCACATTCGGCATTTGACACTTTCATGTTGTTCACCCAGGATATTACTTTTGTAGACTTTGGTTGCAAATATCTGGTCTTGAATGGCAGCGATGAAGCCTTCCGTTTCCACAAACAATCTGCCTTTATGCAGATAAGCTATGGATGCACACATGTCTATGGATTCACTTTCGAGGATGGCTCGGTATTTGCCATGAAGTGGTTTACTTCTCCATCGCTGCAGTTGTTGTTCTGGCGTTAAAATATATGCAGTGGGGTCATAGTCTGTCAGCAAGTCTCAGGGGTGTAGCTGTCATCTGCTATTACCACAGATCGGTGAAATTCACTGGTATTAGCTTTAGTATGAAAGTACTTTCTTAGATTTGCAAGCTGCTTATGGTGCCTTTCAATCAGGTCAGAAATTCCCCTGCCACCTAACTTTCGAGGTAGATGAAATCTCTCTAAGGCGGAGCGCGGGTGATGGGCTCTGTATTTTCTAAATTCCTTCCTTGTTTTAATATTGATACTATTAAGTTCCGTCTTGGTCCATTGATTGACCCCAAAACTGTAAGTGATTGCAGAGGTAGCGTAGGTGTTAACTGCTCTCGACATGTTAACATTATTATTATTAAATGATTCACGTTTTTGGCCTGGTTATACGATTCGCTGCGGGCTATGTCAAGCATCGACCTCTCTATTGTAGGGATATGGAGATATAGTGACTGTATGTTCAGGAACGCTCTAACTATAGAGCAGGTGTCGATTTTTAGTTGGCTTAACTCTATTTTCACTGCATATTTGCGCCACCTACGTTGGGGTTTGGAACCTTCGGCAACATGCACTAAAAAAGAGTTTTATCCACAATACCGAAACAGAATATTTGCACTCGACGCGCGTTTTGCTAACCATGTTAGCATCATCAGGAGATGATTAAAACTAAAATTAAAATCTACCTAACTCCCTTTTACACTATTGTTTGCTTAATCAAGCGGAACTAAAAAGAACCAATCCTGGGATCCCACTAGTCACGCTTGATCCACCAATACAATGGACTATACGGAATAGGCCCTCTATCTCTATTTAAACTATTCTTACATTTAATAATTTCCATACTTTCATATGCGTCTAATAATCTCCTATCAGTTATATTATGAAATAATTTTAAATTTTTGATTGTTATTCTATGATTATTATCAAAAGCATGCTCGGCAACACTTGATTTTTCTGTTCTACCATACTTTAAATGAGCTATATGTTCTTTGAATCTCGTTTGTATAGATCTTCTAGTTTGCCCAACATATTTTTGGTTACAATCCATATATCCAATTTCATATATTCCACTTCTTTCTAATATTTTAATTTTGTCCTTTGGACCACCTAATAATTTCTTAATGTTAAACTGAG
>MU185911.1:48185-59353 GCA_016904865.1 Pissodes strobi
GTGGAATATATGAAATTGGATGTATGGATTGTAACCAAAAATATGTTAGGCAAACTAGAAGATCTATACAAACAAGATTCAAAGAACATATAGCTCATTTAAAGTATGGTAGAACAGAAACATCAAGTGTTGCCGAGCATGCTTTTGATAATAAATATAGAATAACAATCAAAAATTTAAAATTAATTTATAATATAACTGATAGGAGATTATTAGACGCATATGATAATATGGAAATTATTAAATGTAAGAATAGTTTAAATAGAGATAGAGGGCCTATTCCGTATAGTCCATTGTATTGGTTGATCAAGCGTGACTAGTGGGATCCCAGGATTGGTGCTTTTTAGTTCCGCTTGATTAAGCAAACAATAGTGTAAAAGGGAGTTAGGTAGATTTTAATTTTAGTTTTAATCATCTCCTGATGATGCTAACATGGTTAGCGAAACGCGCGTCGAGTACAAATATTCTGTTTGGGTATTGTGCATATAACTCTGTTTTAGTGCATATTTGTGGAGGGAATTGCTGATGATGCCAGTTTCTGAGATTACTATGGGTATGATTATATCTTTATCTTCATGTCACATATTTTTGACTTCATCGGCAATGGCCGATTATTTTTAAATCTTTTCACTTTCTTTTTTTTGAAGATTTGGTGTGTTGGGTATGGTTATATCAATGAGGTAAGTAGATTTTGTTGGTTTATGTGTCACTGTGATATCTGGTCTATTGCTAAGAATAGTTTTGTGCGTTGTAATGCTCCTATTCCAGTACATAACTGAACATATAACTCAAGATTTTTACAAAAATCCCTAATCCACTTCACCTGATAAAGTGCAATTTTTTCATAATAAAATTGAAACCGGATAAACGAGCTACAGTATCAAAACAAATCGAGCACAGACGTGTTGTGGGAAGACTATTTTATGCATTTACCACTACCACAGAACTACAAATTGGGGCACCTTTCCTGTTGAATAATTTGTTTTCAAGCGTTTAAAAATATACATATTTTATATATAATAATCAACATATTTCTCACCTTATTCGACAACCCAAACGAACCATCCATCCGAGTCACATCCCCTGATGAGTAATGGGTGATTTACAAGACAGCTTTTCTTTTTAACGATCTATGTTAGTTTGGGTTAGTAGCTTTTCGTGAAAGGCGCAAACGGTTAAAGGGTGCAAACGTAAATCGCCAAGGACTCGTCAGGCGGTAGGACTCGGGCGGATGGTTAGGAATAACATTTATGCCACCGGCAAACAACAACTGGTGTTGTCTACTGATGCGCATTATAAGATCCTTTACACAAATAGTGCACTATATAAAAATCGGCCTTTCCCAATGGTCGATCCGCAATGCTCTCCGCTCGCTTCGCTCGCTACGGGGGCTCAAGAAAAGGAAACTAACCAGGTGCTAACTCAATCTACCTCAAGACATACCCAAAATCAAGAAAAAAAAGCTGTTTAGAAGCATAATCTTTAAAACAAATTAAGAAAAGCAATGGGGTTCGAACCCGCGTTTACCAGGTGAGAGCCAACGATCTAAACCTATGCACCACGAGAGCTCTTGTCAGAAATCGATTGCATCACGCAGACATATCGTAATACGAGATGGATCGACTAATAGGAGAGGTCGATTTTTACATAGTGCATTATTTGTGTAAAGGATCTTTAATGCTACTGATGCGTCGACAACGTTTGACGCTTTGAGACATGCGCGACCTGGTTGCACGGGTTGCGCGAGGTAATAGGAGGAATGTATACTTGATCCCAGGTGATCTACACACCTTGATTGTAGTCGATTTTTTTATAAAAAAATACTTTTCGATAAAAAAAAAAATAAAAAGTTCATTTTGTTTTTACATTTAGCATTTAGAGAGTTTTTCTCCTAGAAGTTCCATATCGAACTGTCTCGATTTTATCGATCCCTGCGGATTTTTCGGCGGTAGAACGTCACAAAGTGATCCGTTTTTCAAAAATATACACGCCGAAGAATAAAACTATCCATTACCGATTTTCGCCAATTTCTCAATGGAGTTTGGAAGACCGTCAAAAAGAAGGTGTTCAGAAAATTCCATCAAAGTTAATTAAAATCCTCGACATGAGTCAAAGCAAAATTTAGAAAAATCGCACACGACGTTGTTACTCGGAAACTGAAAATTAGATCGCCAAAACCAATTTATCGTAGGCATTGCAAGTATTGCCTATAAAAACGTGCCAAATTCGAAAACTCACGCCTAGCCGTCTTCGAAAAAAATGCCAAATATCTAAAAAACTTCGTGCTTCATATTTTGTAGTGCGGAGCGAGTATTTTTTTTACCACTCTCGTGCTACGCTGACTTGGCTTGGTTCATGTCTACTTGAACCGAATTTACACGAATACGCGTTACATAGCGGAACCTGACGAGTCAGTCGCGCACATTACCCAGAAAAAAAGTGTACTGAATACGTCAAAAACAGTTGTCAGTGCATAACGCGCTAAAAGAAGTTTTCACTTCACAAATGCATCACGAATCATCTAAACATTAATCAAACTAAACAAAAATTTTATCAAATTTTAACATCTGACAAAAATGAATTAATTAAGTGATCTCAATAAAATGAGTTTTTTACACCAACCATTGCAATTATTGTGAACCTCACGAATTGTGCCAAATAATAAATTTATTAAGCGTTATAAATCCGAAATAGCTAAGCTAGCAGAACTTGGTTATTTAATTAGAGTGACTATATCTGACATGTAAAATAGTATATTAAGATAATAGTATTAAAATGCCATATTTTTTAGCACGAGCACGAAGTAAGGAAACGACCCACTTGCAGAAAATTTCCTAACGTGCGAGTACGCTAAATGTCTTTTAAAACGTGTATTTTATAAATTTTTTTCTATTGTGCAGGTTTTTTAATGAAAACATTAATTTATTCTATTCTCGATCTGCACTTGAGCGGCCATCTTGTCATTTTTGGCGTCTTTTTTACTAGAAATCCCATTGAAGGCGGTGTCGAAATTTTTGCTAGTGGGCCTTGACATTGAACAATTTTGTTAATATCAAAACACAAAAGTATTATCGGAAAGAAACTCTTTTGACACTTCTTTGCGTGTCGAAAGGGAATCGGTTTGAATGTAATATAGAGAAAATATAAAGGGTGTCAATTTGAAAACTTCAATGCAAATATCTCGAAAAATAAAATAGTTGAAAAATTGTAATTTTGCATAAATATTATACAAGTAGGGGGGTGTTAGAACAACCATATTTTGGACAAGGGGTGAGTCACCCCACACCCCCAACTTCAAAATTTCAAATGGCATCGTCCATTTTGTGATACCTCAAATCAAAGGTCTCATTGAGAAGTATTCATCTGCACAACAATTTGTTTTATTTAATATAGGGGAAAATTATAATTGGAGTAAACAAACTGTATTTTATTAATTTGCTATTTTATTTGATTAGATGCTCAAAATGCATTCCATTTTGTTTTAGACAAAAGAGAAGTAGCTGTTTTCAAAGTCCATTCTGACATTTTGAAACACTTCTTTTACAATAGATCTGCATTCTCTAATAATACGTTGTTAAATGTAAAAAAAGCTCAATCGACAGGTTCAGAAACTACCAGTTGAGTTAGGTTGTATGTACTTCAAAGCCAAAAAACGTCAAATTGAAATACTTCAACCGTAACCTTTGCCTAAAGACCAACTGGAATTTTGAATCAGGTGAACTTGATTCTGACTTTAGCGGTTTCTTAAATAAAATTATAAATGCATTCAATAAAGCCTTCCCGCTTAAATCCATTAAACCTAAACATCACAAACCATGGACTACGAAAGTCTTACACATATCTGCAAAAAATATGCGTTCCCTCTCTTACATAAAAAAATTCACTAACTCCACTCAAGTTCTTGAATTCATTTCGAATTATAGGAAGATATACCTAAAACTTATCAAGACAGCAAAGAAACTATAGGTCTGTTCTAGCAGCGATTTCAAACGGTTTCAAACCGTCCGGAGTTTGCGCATAACGATATAAGCGTCGCTTATATGGCTATGCGCAAACTCCGTACGGTTTGGAACCGTTTGAAATCGCTGCTAGAACAAACGTATTATTATCAAAATCGTTTATCAACTGCTAAAAACGTATCCAAGGAGGCCTGGTCCATTATTAACGATCTTAGAGGCAAAACAAATTCCGCGAATCAGAGCATGCCAAAACCAAATGATTTGAACGAATATTTTGTCAACATGAGCAAAAATGTTACCTCTGGTATTTCTCCTTCTCTCGACCCTCTCTCGTTTCTTCCTCCTTCTAAAAAAGTCGCTGATAGTTTTTTCCTAAGCCCTGTGACCAGCCTTGAACTTCTTCAGGTAATGGGCAGCATAAAGAGTAAATCAGCTTGTAGCACTGATTATCTGTCAATCAAAATTTTCTTGAACCTCCCACTTCCAATTCTGGATGTCCTAGCTTCCTTAATTAATGCGTCCTTCACGAAAGGTGTTTTTCCCGAATGCCTCAAAACTGCGATAATTATTCCTTTTCATACGGGAGGTGAAAAGGATGTCTTATGCAATTATCGTCCAATTGCTCTGTTGCCTGTACTCTCTAAAATCATTGAAAAGTTATTAAAAAATCGCCTCATGCCATTTCTCCTTAGACATGGCATACTGTCCCCGGAACAGTTCGGATTTTTACCAAACAAGTGTACAAATGACGCCATGTTCTCGTTGCTTCACGATGTCTACTTATCCTTTAACAACAATCTCCCTACTGCTACAGTCTTCTGTGATTACGCTAAAGCGTTTCACTGTGTGTGTCATGACATCTTGTTAAGAAAACTAAATTTTTATGGAATCCGTGGTATTCCTTCGAACTGGTTCCAATCTTATCTTGAAAATAGACAGCAGTTTGTTAGAGCGAACGGTTCTGGTTCAGATTAATTACCAGTGGAGTTCCACAGGGCTCTGTTCTTGGGCCTATCCTTTTTCTAATATATATTAATGACATTACATACCTAAGAATCAATGGTAAAATTTCTCTCTTTGCTGACGACACAAGCATAACTTGGAGTGATTCTAATACTTTCTCCCTACACTCTAATATCTCCAGCGATCTCGTCACAATCAAAACATGGTCTGACTCAAATTGGCTGTGTTTCAACGTTGATAAAACGGTAGCCTTATCTTATAAAACAACCTTACAACAAGCTTTGCTACTACACAACAGCAATATTAAATACGTTGACTCGGCTAAATTCCTAGGTTTGAGTATTAGTGCCAACCTTAAGTGGTCCGCACATATTGATTCTTTACAAAAAAGCTTTCTTCTGCCTGCTTCGCAATTCGATCGGCTTCGAAGGAACTAAAGCTGTCTACTGTCAGGCTCACTTACTTCTCTTTGTTTGAATCTCACCTTCGCTACGGCCTTCCCTTTTGGGGCTGCTGTAACACCGAGCAATTTCGTACCATTTTCAGACTTCAAAAGAGAGCAATTCGTTATTTATTTGGTCTTAATGGCAGAGCTCATTGCGAATACTACTTTAAAAAATATAAAATTCTTACGCTTCCTGCTTTGTTTATTTTAGAAACAACTTGTTTAATACGCAAATATCGAACCATATTTCCCGAAAGGCCACAACATGAGTACTCAACAAGAAATTCGAGTCAGGACATCTGCCTTCCTTTTCCCTCCTCTGAATTAACAAAAAATTCTATTCTTTATAATTCCAAGAAGTTATACAATACACTCCCGCTACATCTTAAATCCATCCCTACATTTGCTAAATTTCGTGAAAAAACGAAGGCTTACCTACTAGAAAGACCTTATTATTCTATAAATGAGTTTTGCGTGAATTAGATTTTATTTTTTCCTCCATTAATTTTCTTGGGCTTCATGTGCGGCGGTGATTTTTTTTTTATATTATATATATTTTTTATAATAGGTATAGGATTATCTTTTTGACGAATTAGTGATTTTTCGGATATACAGGAATTACACAAAATTAAATAGCTAGCTATCAATTTTAGTCATGTTTTGTTTACTTTTCCTCGGTATTTTCAACTCTGCAGCATTTGCATATTGCCTGAGTCAAGTTCACCGACATGACCTTCCTTATTTTTTCAAACAGCACGTTTCGTTATAATGTATGTTTAATATTTTGATAACACTGGGTTTCTTTACCCTATATTTTGTGTACTTCCTGTGGATCTAGTTCAACTGCTTATGATGTTCTGTAATATAGTTTTTTTGTTAAATTGTGACCAATTTCAATTTGAAAATTGCTTGTTCTATTTTTATAGTATATATTATTGTATATATTAAGTTTTGTTTTGTTTTGTTTTGTATTTGCCCTACTATGGTTAGTTTATTTATTTTAGTTAGCTTTGTCCATAAAATTTATTTCAATTTTTCTGTGGCAATAAAGCATACTTGACTTTGACTTTGACTTTGACGAATTTATAATTTCGTTTTTTTTCTTAATCAGACATGGTGTAGAGTTTCTTACGCTTTTTCTGTCCTTCTAATAGGCCTAAATTTAAATTTACTTATGAAGTCGAGAACAATGGCCAGCTACCATTTTTGGATACTTTAGTGATTAGGAACGACAATAACACACTAGAATTTAATATTTATAGAAAAAATACTGCCACTAACCCATATATTCCTAATGACTCCTTCCACTGCGACCAACATAAAATGGCCAGCTTTCATTTTTTAGTACACCGTTTGGTTAACTTTCCTCTTAGCAGAGAAAGATTTAATAATGAAAAGGAAACGATTAGGAATATAGCGAAAATTAATGGTTTTAATACTAACTTAATAAATAAACTAATTAATAGGCATTTGTTTAGAAAGACCATTCGTGATTCCACTTCTTTCGTTAATCAGGATGAAAATACAAAATACGTTTCGATACCGTATAATCCTCAGTATACTAGAGGACTCCAAAAAGTTTTTAAGGAAGTAGGTTTAAAATTAGTATATCAGACTCAGTTCAATATTAAGAAATTATTAGGTGGTCCAAAGGACAAAATTGAAATTTTGGAAAGAAGTGGAATATATGAAATTGGATGTATGGATTGTAACCAAAAATATGTTGGGCAAACTAGAAGATCTATGCAGACTAGATTCAAAGAACATTTAGCTCATTTAAAGTATGGTAGAACAGAAAAATCAAGTGTTGCCGAGCATGCTTTTGATAATAATCATAGAATAACAATTAAAAATTTAAAACTAATTCATAATATAACTGATAGGAGATTATTAGACGCATATGAAAGTATGGAAATTATTAAATGTAAGAATAGTTTAAATAGAGATAAAGGGCCTATTCCGTATAGTCCATTGTATTGGTTGATCAAGCGTGACTAGCGGGATCCCAGGATTGGTTCTGTTTAGTTCCGCTTGATTAAGCAAACAGTAGTATAAAAGGGAGTTAGGTAGATTTTAATTTTAGTTTTAATCATCTCCTGATGATGCTACCATGGTTAGCGAAACGCGCGTCGAGTGCAAATATTCTGTTTCGGTATTGTGGATAAAACTCTGTTTTAGTGCATGTTGCCGAAGGTTCCAAACCCCAACGTAATAGGCCTAATAATAAAACCTTCACTCCAGCCGAGAGTGAAAAATTTCAAATTAAAAGAAAAATTTAAAGTCGGATAATTTAAAATTAAAACTGCATGAATTTAGTAGTGTCGATGCGTAGGCTAGAACTAGCGTACAAATTAGGGCCTAGCTCAAATGTCAGAGTATAGGGGTGGGTTTTATTTATTTAAGGCGTCACGGGCTTGTAGACGGCACAATACCCTAAAATTGAAATATGGAATATAAAAAATCAGATATCCTCTCTCCTCTGGAACATTGAAATCAAAAGCTAATCAAATAAAACAGGTAGATACACAAATAAAGAATCGGTAAATGGAGTATAATGCATTTCACATTCCTATATTAACTTTTCAAGAGCTATCTGATGGTGCAAACTGATGGTACCTCCAGTTAGCACCATCAGATAGCTCTCGAAAAGTTAAGATGGGAATGTGAAGTTCATTTTACTCCATCTCTAATGGTCTTCTTGCTACCAAGGTGAAAATTAGCCAAAGTACCGATTTTCAACTGTTTATAGCTGTGAAACTACTAACTCTAGAGGTATAAGATCATACATAAAATATGCTTAGAATTTTAAGTACAATCCAAAAATGCAATAATATAGTTCCATTTAAAAATATATAACTTTATAATGGCGCTTGCTTATGGGATATAATAGCTAATAACAAAACTAAGATGATTACCTACAAGTCGATAAAAAATTAGCTATCTATCTTTAAAAATAACCAAGTTAAAGGGGGTGTCCATTGATAATGAATAACCCTGTACAACTAATTAGTATTAGTGAATTCTATAGATGTACCGAAGACTTACCGCATACCGTTTAAAATAGTACTAATGCATATTTTATCGCTAATTAAAAGTTCAACAGATTTTCTTACGGTTGCAGAGCGTAATTTGCATTGCAAATCTGGTGCCATGTGAATAAAACAAGACATACTTATGAAAAACTTATATAAATCTTAAATAAATATATGTTATAAAAACGATAATTTTTTAAACCTAATAGTAAAAAAAATAAACTTTTTAATTTTTAGTATTTCATGCGTAATAAATTTACATATCTTTTAATAAATATAATTGAAAAACAAAAAAAAAAATTAGTGGTAAAACTTTTAAGCAAGCTTTCCCCGCATCTCATGCTTTCTACTGATTTTAATTCCAGTCATAATTATAGCAGATGTTGGAAATTTGGGCAAATTTCTGAATTATGGTATCTCAACAACTATACAGATGATATACTAACAAAGATATTAAGACCGGCACTTACTAACTCTACACCTTATCTCTATTATTAAAAATTATATAAATGTAATATTATGGTTTTCGAATTCTGTGACCTTAATCTCGCTATAGAAATAAAAACTATTTTCAAATATAAGTAAAATCCATTGTCAGTTTAAAATAACTAAATTGCCATTACATCACTTAAACAAATAGACCAAAACGAGTTCAACGCAAAAAACCAAAAACTTAACAACTATAAATATTAAATAACTATTTCCAAAATTGAGAAGCAGCCGTCCAGGAAATTACCAATAATATGACCTGATCGAAATAAACCGAATGCTCATAAAGCAAGGTTTAGTATCAATATGTATACCGACAGCAAAATTGAAATATGTTTTTAATGTAAATAATTATATGTTGTTTCCATTTATGAAAAGAATCCGATTTTTGTGCGCAAAATTATCACGAATTCCTTGCAAAATGTGATTTTGTACTCTCACATTAAAATATATATTAAATTTAGTATAAATGTAGTACAGTTGTACTAGTTATTAGAATACGACAATGTTTATTTATATTAGATAAAGTATATATGGTTGGTTTAATAGTTTATTTTTCTTAGGAAAACATGATTTAGAAGCTCAACCATATTTGAAACAAATAACATAATGATACGAAAATATTTAAAAAACAATGAAATAAATAAATTTTTGTAAGTATTTGACACCTTTTCTCAGTGTGGGCACTTTCGTAATAACGGAATAATATATTCCGCGTACGCAATACCTATTTTAAGTTAGAGGAATGTTTTAATTATGACTAGTTGTAGGAGGTCCAAAAATATTCGCAATAAACAGCATTTTCATTTAACTTAATTAACGAACTTTGTGCATTATGTAGAAATTAATTGCCAACACGTGTCTTCCGAACGTCTCGGCAGTTTAATTTAAGATACGTGGGTGAACAAACTGCATATTTTAGTGTATAGCTAATTATTACTTCCTTTTCATTTCAGTGGAAAGATATTATATTTAATTTAACTTATTGAAGTTGTTGATGAGAAGTCATGGCGCATGACTAAATCTACTGTTGTTCCAAAAGAATGCCTTTGAACGCTACTCTGATTAAAATAAATAGCCCCTTTTCTCCGATTTAGAGACCAATGGTCCTGCCATCTTGAAATGGGTCTGATCACTACATTATCGTATGATACAACAGTTTTTTTAATATTTCGTCGTTTTCAGAAAAACTTGTGTGTTGGCTCGTCTGCCTTATAAATTTGCACAATTTTATCCAGATTTGTAAATATTTCTAGATCATATTAGGACACACAAGCTTCTCAAAATCATCAAGATTTCTACAAATAGCATCAACTTTGTCATTTATCTTTAGAAAGTATGTATATAAAAATTATATTATATACACACAGGAGCAATAAAAACGCAACAACTTAATATTTAATCAAATTTGAAGTCTGTAATTTTCTTATTTCTATTCCAATTTTCATAAATTTTTAGTAAACTGTAGATAAAATAACTAATTTCAACTTGCATATCCAGATTTTGGTTTATTATGTAAGGCTAATTAAATGGTTGTTATATATATCTAATTTTACAAAACCCTGTAGAATAATTTCGTGACCAAATTCTCTCAAAATATAATTTTTTATTAAGAACCATTCGTTTTCGACATTTTGCTATTGATGACAGACTTCTTCACGTTAAAACTTTTCGAGATGGTTATTTAACATCAGTGCAGTCAAGAAATTAACTCCAAGAGGTCCCAAGTACACAAACGTTACTGCGTGGATACTTCGCCGAAAATTGGAAAAGTTTAGTTGTAAGGCTTGCAGACCAGAAGATGAACTCCAGTTGCTTCCGCGTCATCGAGTAACATTAATAGAGAATCCAGATTCGGCTCATATCCTCCAGATGAAAGAAAAATATGGAGGATAGGAGAAAGATTTGTAGAGTGCACGTTCAGTTCCCGCCTGAGTTATAGAGGATTAATGGATCCTTACCGACCCACCGATATATGAGGAGATAATAACTAATTACGTTGTACCTTTTAGTGGATTTACCGGCGACAGTTTTATCCTAGTGCATGATAATGCGCAAGCACATGCAGCAATGTGTGTTACACAATACTTAGCAGAAGTTGGTATTAACAAAATGAACTAGTTAGCATGTTCGCTTGATCTCAACCCCATAGAGCAATCACGCTAGATTGCGAAGTAGCTCCGGCTACGGTAAATCAGCTTCGTTTTGATTTTCAGGAGGAATGGCAAAATATTCCTCAAGATGTTATTCGTTAACTACACTTGACAATATGAACGGACG